>JAUCBJ010008709.1:0-110233 GCA_032718475.1 Nemertoderma westbladi
GTAGCGCGGCACGAGGCTCAGTTATCAGATACAGATGAAAATTGAGCAATTCTATCACAAAATCGGTATTTTATTAAGAAATTTAACCAAACCGCCCATAAGAAAAAATAAAGAAGATAGGAAAGTTACCCCCCTTCAGCCACCCTCTTATTCTGCAACACACCAACCCAAAGGCGCACAGAGGATTGATGAAAGGCAGAGGTATTAACAGGAAATTTTGAATTTTAGGCATAGAGGCGACCCAATTTGTAAGAAATATTAAAACTTACCCGATCCACGAAGCTAAGGAAAATCAACTACTTTCGCTAAGAAAGATTTTCCTTAGCTGAGATGGTCTATTCATAGTGGGCTATTTTACTTGTGTGAGGCAGATTTGGTTTTTTTTGATAGGTGAAAAAACTAGCCTTTAAAAGTACCCTGAAATTTTGCATGTATATACTACTCGTCGAGGCGCATCTTTTGGGCTGGGTCTCATATCCAGGAAAAATCTGGTTTCCATGGCAACGGACTTAGAAAAAAGTCTATGTATCCCTATATGTATCTATGTACCCCTACCCCCACAATATGACTTATTCTGCATCCGAATTACATTGTTCTATTTTTCAGTTTCCATGACAACCACTGCAAACAGATGCAATTTGATAGAAAATCGGTAATCTGGACATAAACTACAATATTTTCTGAAACTCAGTATATGTGTTATCTGAACCACAATCTGTACTGAATTTTTTTTCAAAGGTTAAAGCAACAGTTCCAGAGAACTCTGGTTTCCATGGGAATAGAAGTTAATTATTGACAATTGCTACTAAGCGAGGCTAAGCAACGAACCAAAGTGTGGCCGTTTGTTTAATTTTCCTTAGCTTCGTGGTTGCATTTCCTTTAGGAAATGCCTTTCTCGTAGTATAGTATTGATACTGAAATATTAATTTATCACGTCAACACGTCAACGAAATCATTTAGCTAATTATTCTATTAAGAATCATGATTAAAATACTCAGCCAATCATTTTGCGAGATAAATAATAAGCAAGCTGGCTTATTAGTCTGGAACCTTACACAAGTGCGAGATAAATAATAAGCAAGCTGGCTTATTAGTCTGGAACCTTAGACAAGTGCCTATGCCCTATAGATGTGGGGCGAGCCACGAAAGTAAGCGAGCTTAGCATACAAGTACCACTACCTTAATCGGTGTGTCTGTTGATCAGTTGTTCTGTTGTGTTCAATTTTAAACGATCCACGAAGCTAAGGAAAATCAACTACTTTCGCTAAGAAAGATTTTCCTTAGCTGAGATGGTCTATTCATAGTGGGCTATTTTACTTGTGTGAGGCAGATTTGGGGTTTTTTGATAGGCGAAAAAACTAGCCTTTAAAAGTACCCTGAAATTTTGCATGTATATACTACTCGACGAGGCGCATCTTTTGGGCCGGGTCTCATATCCAGGAAAAATCTGGTTTCCATGGCAACGGACTTCAAAAAAAGTCTATGTATTTCAAGTCAATATTTATAACTCTATTTGTAGGAAAACTATAATAGATATAAACTTGGGGTTTCGCAACACAACTATAAGGTCCATAGCAGATCCGATTGAGGCTAAATAGAAAATCCAGTTACCTTGGCAACCGGGATAAACAGATGTTAAAATTTATAAAATGTTAATTTGAAGCACAAGTTAATAGTACTGTAATATGACTTGGGACCAACCCCTACCCCCACTGTATGACTTATTCTGCAGCCGAATTACATTGTTCTATTTTTCAGTTTCCATGACAACCACTGCAAACAGATGCATTTTGATAGAAAATCGGTAATTTGGAAATAAACTACAATATTTTCTGAAACTCAGTATATGTGTTATCTGAACCACAATCTGTACTGAATTTTTTTTCAAAGGTTAAAGCAACAGTTCCAGAGAACTCTAGTTTCCATGGGAATAGAAGTTAATTATTTACAATTGCTACTAAACGAAGCTAAGCAACGAACCAAAGTGTGGCCGTTTGTTTAATTTTCCTTAGCTTCGTGGTTGCATTTCCTTTAGGAAATGCCTTTCTCGTAATACTGTAACTTAGCCAAATCTCGATAAAATGTATCCAAACTTGGCACACATGTAGTCTGGCACAAGTTTAGAAATTTTCCAAGTTGAATTTGTGTGTGGCCTTCGAGAAGGTAAGATAATTTCAGTTAATTAATTAAATTAAAATTAATTAATTTGATTAGGGTGAAAACAGCATTTTCAACATGACTTTATTGGAAATTAATTATTTTATAGTATAAGATATAAATTATTCTTAAAAATTATACATCTGTAATCCCCATACCCCATTCCATTATAGTTTTTAATTAGGGGGAAGGCCGGTCAACGATTCAAGCGATACGGAAATTGCTCGAAGCCATATCCACAGTACTAAGTCCAGATAGAGGACCCGATGATCAGCGATGCCTTTACGCTTTGTTTATCGACTTCAGGTTCCAGGTTGGTCTAATGGTTGCGTGGGTTGCTGGACCAATGAGACGATTATTGCGTCATCCCTATTTCATCATCTATAAATTGGCTGTGCTTCCGGTATCTGTTATTCCTGTCCTGTCCTGCATATTCTGTTACTGTTATCTTTATATTTTTCTTGTTATTTTGTAATTATTCTGTAATGCAGTTATTCTGCTTCTGTGATTTGAATTCTTGCCTTTCTTTCTGTAATTAATCTTATTTGATAATGATTGCTGCTAATTACAATCTCGAACTATGATTTTTACATCTAATTACTGATTTCTATGTGATTGAGATGCGATAATCCTACGGGATTTCTTTAGACTGTCAGACTGTTTTGCGAATGCATGCGCCGATATGGTAGCTATTTGTTCTAATGGAGGGCTAAGGTGCCGGTAGGCGCGGCGGGCGCACCGGGGGGAAGCGACGGAAGGGAGTGCAGAGGATCCAAAGCGGGGCGACGCAGGCGGGGGGCCACCGTTGCGGTCGGGGCTAGTCAGTTGAGGACCGGGGACCAGCCGCTGTTACAGTATTAGGTGACTGACGATCCAGATTTTTCGTCTCTACTTTGTAGTATTAGGGGGCAGAATTTGGGTTTAGTTAGGAGTCCTAGGTGTGGCTTTGGGTGGCCTGTGGTTCTTACACTGACTGACTGACTGATTGATTGTCTGAATGACTAATACTGGTATGCTGATATACTAAATGTGTGGGTTTTAGTGCACTAGCTGACTGGTAGTTAGCGCAGTACCGTACTACTAGCTTATTGCTACGCTATTTGTGTTGTGTTGCTAAAGAGTGCCTGATTCTTAGTGTGAATGCTTAGATAGGCGCTGTTTCCCTTGATTGATTTCCATTTCTTAGTTTATGCTTATTAATTGCTAATTAGGTCAAAATAATACAGTATTTAGGCTGTTGCTAGTATAAGCCCCAGTACGTAATAAATTAGAAGTACGTATTCTGGAATATCTAGTAATTAGTACGCAAATTCGTATTTATGACTGTAATTAATTTAGATTAATTTAATATAGAAAATAATAGTGAAACATTTTAAGAACTTTTTGTAAGAACTATCTCCAGATCGGGCTTTGTTAACAAGGGTCGTAGTGTAAATGCATTACAGTCTTGTATAGAGCTCCTGTATTTCCTACGAAACAGAATATGGTCTATTTGGGACTTGTGACCACTGGGTCCACTATGAGTCAATAGCTTTCCAGTTCGCTTCTTGAACTGGGTTCCAGCCGAAAACAATCCATTTCCAGAGATAAAATCCTGAAGATGGACGGAATTTCGGTTAACACTATTGCTATAGACCCAGGGCGATGTAGGTGATTGATGCAGACTTGCATTAAAGTCTCCCAGGAATGATTGATTAATAAACCGCCGATGGAATCCGTACTGAAATTAAAATCTTGTATCTGTGCACTAATATTGTCTTGTAAGGGAAGAGGCCAGATTGTGGCTTTCATAGTTTCAGAGTTTATAATTAAAAGTCTTGTGAGAAGATATGGAATTAATTTGTACGACCTACTGAGATGTCATAGGCATTGAGTATAGGAAGTGTGTGATTACTCATCAGCATGAGCACGACATTTAGTAATTAATTTCTTCAAATTTACTAATCTTTATCTGACAGAATTGGAATATAACTCTATATAGTTATTGAAAAATGTAGATTCTAGTCGGGTACTTCTCTTTAGGCGCTTTTAATTAAATAAACTGCATGCGGGCTGATAAGGTTTTTTAACATGGGGTGTTAAGATATTATTGTACAACATATAGATATGCAGCTTGTAATATAACAAAGATATTATTGTACAACATATAGATATGCAGCTTGTAATATATCAAAGATATTATTGTACAACATATAGATATGCAGCTTGTAATATAACAAAGATATTATTGTACAACATATAGATATGCAGCTTGTAATATAACAAAGATATTATTGTACAACATATAGATATGCAGCTTGTAATATATCAAAGATATTATTGTACAACATATAGATATGCAGCTTGTAATATAACAAAGATATTATTGTACAACATATAGATATGCAGCTTGTAATATAACAAAGATATTATTGTACAACATATAGATATGCAGCTTGTAATATATCAAAGATATTATTGTACAACATATAGATATGCAGCTTGTAATATAACAAAGATATTATTGTACAACATATAGATATGCAGCTTGTAATATAACAAAGATATTATTGTACAACATATAGATATGCAGCTTGTAATATATCAAAGATATTATTGTACAACATATAGATATGCAGCTTGTAATATAACAAAGATATTATTGTACAACATATAGATATGCAGCTTGTAATATATCAAAGATATTATTGTACAACATATAGATATGCAGCTTGTAATATAACAAAGATATTATAGTACAACATATAGATATGCAGCTTGTAATATAACAAAGATATTATTGTACAACATATAGATATGCAGCTTGTAATATAACAAAGATATTATTGTACAACATATAGATATGCAGCTTGTAATATAACAAATATATTATTGTACAACATATAGATATGCAGCTTGTAATATATCAAAGATATTATTGTACAACATATAGATATGCAGCTTGTAATATAACAAAGATATTATTGTACAACATATAGATATGCAGCTTGTAATATAACAAAGATATTATTGTACAACATATAGATATGCAGCTTGTAATATAACAAAGATATTATTGTACAACATAGATATGCAGCTTGTAATATAACAAAGATAATATTGTACAACATATAGATATGCAGCTTGTAATATAACAAAGATATTATTGTACAACATATAGATATGCAGCTTGTAATATAACAAATATATTATTGTACAACATATAGATATGCAGCTTGTAATATAACAAAGATATTATTGTACAACATAGATATGCAGCTTGTAATATAACAAAGATATTATTGTACAACATATAGATATGCAGCTTGCAATATAACAAAGATATTGTTGTACAACATATAGATATGCAGCTTGTAATATAACAAAGATATTATTGTACAACATATAGATATGCAGCCTGTAATATATCAAAGATATTATTGTTCAACATATAGATATGCAGCTTGTAATATAACAAAGATATTATTGTACAACATATAGATATGCAGCCTGTAATATATCAAAGATATTATTGTACAACATATAGATATGCAGCTTGTAATATAACAAAGATATTATTGTACAACATATAGATATGCAGCTTGTAATATAACAAAGATATTATTGTACAACATATAGATATGCAGCTTGTAATATAACAAAGATATTATTGTACAACATATAGATATGCAGCTTGTAATATATCAAAGATAGTATTGTACAACATATAGATATGCAGCTTGTAATATAACAAAGATATTATTGTACAACATATAGATATGCAGCTTGTAATATAACAAAGATATTATTGTACAACATAGATATGCAGCTTGTAATATAACAAAGATATTATTGTACAACATATAGTATGCAGCTTGTAATATAACAAAGATATTATTGTACAACATATAGATATGCAGCTTGTAATATAACAAATATATTATTGTACAACATATAGATATGCAGCTTGTAATATAACAAAGATATTATTGTACAACATATAGATATGCAGCCTGTAATATATCAAAGATATTATTGTACAACATATAGATATGCAGCTTGTAATATAACAAAGATATTATTGTACAACATATAGATATGCAGCTTGTAATATAACAAAGATATTATTGTACAACATATAGATATGCAGCCTGTAATATATCAAATATATTATTGTACAACATATAGATATGCAGCTTGTAATATAACAAAGATATTATTGTACAACATATAGATATGCAGCTTGTAATATAACAAAGATATTATTGTACAACATATAGATATGCAGCTTGTTATATAACAAAGATATTATTGTACAACATATAGATATGCAGCCTGTAATATATCAAAGATATTATTGTACAACATATAGATATGCAGCTTGTAATATAACAAAGATATTATTGTACAACATATAGATATGCAGCCTGTAATATATCAAAGATATTATTGTACAACATATAGATATGCAGCTTGTAATATAACAAAGATATTATTGTATAACATATAGATATGCAGCTTGTAATATATCAAAGATATTATTGTACAACATATAGATATGCAGCTTGTAATATAACAAAGATATTATTGTACAACATATAGATATGCAGCCTGTAATATATCAAAGATATTATTGTACAACATATAATAGATATGCAGCTTGTAATATAACAAAGATATTATTGTACAACATATAGATATGTAGCTTGTAATATAACAAAGATATTATTGTACAACATATAGATATGCAGCCTGTAATATATCAAAGATATTATTGTACAACATATAGATATGCAGCTTGTAATATAACAAAGATATTATTGTACAACATAACAAAGATATTATTGTACAACATAGATATGCAGCTTGTATTATAACAAAGATATTATTGTACAACATATAGATATGCAGCTTGTAATATATCAACGATATTATTGTACAACATATAGATATGCAGCTTGTAATATAACAAAGATATTATTGTACAACATATAGATATGCAGCCTGTAATATAACAAAGATATTATTGTACAACATATAGATATGCAGCTTGTAATATAACAAAGATATTATTGTACAACATATAGATATGCAGCTTGTAATATAACAAAGATATTATTGTACAACATATAGATATGCAGCTTGTAATATAACAAAGATATTATTGTACAACGTACAACATATAGATATGCAGCTTGTAATATAACAAAGATATTATTGTATAACATAGATATGCAGCTTGTAATATAACAAATATATTATTGTACAACATATAGATATGCAGCTTGTAATATAACAAAGATATTATTGTACAACATATAGATATGCAGCTTGTAATATAACAAAGATATTATTGTACAACATATAGATATGCAGCTTGTAATATATCAAAGATATTATTGTACAACATATAGATATGCAGCCTGTAATATATCAAAGATATTATTGTACAACATATAGATATGCAGCTTGTAATATAACAAAGATATTATTGTACAACATATAGATATGCAGCTTGTAATATAACAAAGATATTATTGTACAACATATATATGCAGCTTGTAATATAACAAAGATATTATTGTACAACATATAGATATGCAGCTTGTAATATAACAAAGATATTATTGTACAACATATAGATATGCAGCTTGTAATATATCAAAGATATTATTGTACAACATATAGATATGCAGCTTGTAATATAACAAAGATATTATTGTACAACATATAGATATGCAGCCTGTAATATAACAAAGATATTATTGTACAACATATAGATATGCAGCTTGTAATATAACAAAGATATTATTGTACAACATATAGATATGCAGCTTGTAATATAACAAAGATATTATTGTACAACATATAGATATGCAGCTTGTAATATAACAAAGATATTATTGTACAACATATAGATATGCAGCTTGTAATATAACAAAGATATTATTGTACAACATATAGATATGCAGCCTGTAATATATCAAAGATATTATTGTACAACATATAGATATGCAGCTTATAATATAACAAAGATATTATTGTATAACATATAGATATGCAGCTTGTAATATAACAAAGATATTATTGTACAACATATAGATATGCAGCTTGTAATATAACAAAGATATTATTGTATAACATATAGATATGCAGCTTGTAATATATCAAAGATATTATTGTACAACATATAGATATGCAGCTTGTAATATAACAAAGATATTATTGTACAACATATAGATATGCAGCCTGTAATATATCAAAGATATTATTGTACAACATATAATAGATATGCAGCTTGTAATATAACAAAGATATTATTGTACAACATATAGATATGTAGCTTGTAATATAACAAAGATATTATTGTACAACATATAGATATGCAGCCTGTAATATATCAAAGATATTATTGTACAACATATAGATATGCAGCTTGTAATATAACAAAGATATTATTGTACAACATAACAAAGATATTATTGTACAACATAGATATGCAGCTTGTATTATAACAAAGATATTATTGTACAACATATAGATATGCAGCTTGTAATATATCAACGATATTATTGTACAACATATAGATATGCAGCTTGTAATATAACAAAGATATTATTGTACAACATATAGATATGCAGCCTGTAATATAACAAAGATATTATTGTACAACATATAGATATGCAGCTTGTAATATAACAAAGATATTATTGTACAACATATAGATATGCAGCTTGTAATATAACAAAGATATTATTGTACAACATATAGATATGCAGCTTGTAATATAACAAAGATATTATTGTACAACGTACAACATATAGATATGCAGCTTGTAATATAACAAAGATATTATTGTATAACATAGATATGCAGCTTGTAATATAACAAATATATTATTGTACAACATATAGATATGCAGCTTGTAATATAACAAAGATATTATTGTACAACATATAGATATGCAGCTTGTAATATAACAAAGATATTATTGTACAACATATAGATATGCAGCTTGTAATATATCAAAGATATTATTGTACAACATATAGATATGCAGCCTGTAATATATCAAAGATATTATTGTACAACATATAGATATGCAGCTTGTAATATAACAAAGATATTATTGTACAACATATAGATATGCAGCTTGTAATATAACAAAGATATTATTGTACAACATATATATGCAGCTTGTAATATAACAAAGATATTATTGTACAACATATAGATATGCAGCTTGTAATATAACAAAGATATTATTGTACAACATATAGATATGCAGCTTGTAATATATCAAAGATATTATTGTACAACATATAGATATGCAGCTTGTAATATAACAAAGATATTATTGTACAACATATAGATATGCAGCCTGTAATATAACAAAGATATTATTGTACAACATATAGATATGCAGCTTGTAATATAACAAAGATATTATTGTACAACATATAGATATGCAGCTTGTAATATAACAAAGATATTATTGTACAACATATAGATATGCAGCTTGTAATATAACAAAGATATTATTGTACAACATATAGATATGCAGCTTGTAATATAACAAAGATATTATTGTACAACATATAGATATGCAGCCTGTAATATATCAAAGATATTATTGTACAACATATAGATATGCAGCTTATAATATAACAAAGATATTATTGTATAACATATAGATATGCAGCTTGTAATATAACAAAGATATTATTGTACAACAAAGATATGCAGCTTGTAATATAACAAATATATTATTGTACAACATATAAATATGCAGCTTGTAATATAACAAAGATATTATTGTACAACATATAGATATGCAGCCTGTAATATAACAAAGATATTATTGTACAACATATAGATATGCAGCTTGTAATATAACAAAGATATTATTGTACAACATATAGATATGCAGCTTGTAATATAACAAAGATATTATTGTACAACATATAGATATGCAGCCTGTAATATATCAAAGATATTATTGTACAACATATAGATATGCAGCTTGTAATATAACAAAGATATTATTGTACAACATATAGATATGCAGCTTGTAATATAACAAAGATATTGTTACGGTATATGGCGCTGTATCCACATATATTAGTCCGTTATACTGTACACAATATTAGTCCGTTATACTGTACGTAATATTAGTCCGTTGTGCAGCATAATATTTTAGATAAGGCATAATAACGCAGTAGTATTTAGATAGGGAAATCGAAACACCCATATATTTGAATCCATCCATTTTGTATAGTATGTAGCCCTACCTACGTAATTTTGTATTAGGATATATGTAGATAGTTCCAGGGTAGCAAGTTTAGTCGGACCCTGGATTTTGTGCTTGCTGATATTAGTTTGATAGGGCTAGCATATAGGGGCGCTGTCCTGGCCATTCAGCAGCCAGGGACGTGAACCATTACCATATATGGTAATAATTCGAGGTTTGGGCAGGCAATAGGGCTACAATCCGGCCTCCTTATTGGACTAACTGCTTCCAGGTTGGTCTAATGCTAGCACGGACTGGAGAGCCAATAGGAGAGCGATTGAGTCACCCTATTGCATCACCCCATCCGGATCACCTATAAATTGGCGGTGTGCCGGTAGAGCCTTACAATCTGTCCCTGACACCTCACATGATCTGCTATCACCTTGTACTTGCTGAGCTGTCTCTATTCAATTTTGACGGATATTTTAGCGTATTTTCTGCAATTTGCTTTTTCGATTAATCTCAAAATGATTTGCTAGTGCGATTACTCTTGATTGTGTTTCTCAATTAATTCCTTCGATTACTGCAAATTACAACTGGAACTATGATTTCTACCTTTTGATTAATGGTTCTATGTGATTCCTTTCTGCGCAATAATCCTAAGGGATTTCTGAGACTGTCAGACTTTGTGATTTGCATGCGCCGCTACGGTAGCTATTAGCATAATGGAGGGCTAAGGCGCCAGTGGGCGGTGGGCACATCGGGGGGTTAGCGACGAAGGGAGCGGAGGATTCAAAGGCGAGCAACGCTGGCGGGGGGTCACCGTTGCGGTCGGGCAATTTGCATTGTAGCGTGGGGGCAGCTCGCTGGTACAGTAATTAGGGGGCTGATGATCCAGGTTTTGTCTCTATTTAGTATTAGGGGGGCAGGAATTGGGTTAGTTAGGAAGCCTAGATGTACCCGGGAGAGGTCTGCGTGCTTTACAATTGCGAATTGCATGTATTGCGAATTATTATATTGTGCTGTGTAATTGCTAATTGCGTGCATTGCGGATTGTACAATTGTGAATCGCGCATTGCGAGCTGTGATTGCTGACGCTGATTGGTGTGTTACTAAAGTGTGCCTAAGATTACGAATGCTTAGATAGGCGCTCTTTTCCCTTTGATTGATTTCTATCTCTTAGTTTACTGTAAATAATTACTGATTAGGTCAAAGTAATACAGTATTTTAGGCTGTTACATATTTGTGACTGTAATTAATTAGTAAAATTAAGAATTAGTACGCAGCATAGCGGAGAGTAGCTAAGGTAATAATTAGAGTACCGTAAACTATTCACGCTGAGCGGTTATTTGAATTAGCGGGCAATAAGCTAGATAGCAGTATTCAGTACGCAAAACGCATTAGTAATTTGCTGGCCTAAAGCCAGCCGCAGACAAGTTTAGTCCCACTATAGGTATTAGCCCTAATAAACACTGTACCACTTTGATTATTTTAAATATTCTCGCATTCACACATTCCGTTAGGGAACCCCCAGTATTCGCGATTATAAAAGACGTAGGCATTGGCGTACTTTAACAGTAAGATTAGGCGTAAGAATATACTCTGAGTGTAAAACCTCTCACACTCGTTTTAAGTCAGCTTAGGGAGCCGATTCGGGTTTGTTGTTTTGGTTATTCCCGCGTGGCTCATATATTCGAACAGTTAGCTCTCTATCGAGTAATTGGTAGAGAAAGGAACAAGAAATTAGCAGGAGCCGTAGAAAATTAGTAAAACATATTAGCGGACGGCAGGTTAGCGCCATCTAACGGTAAGTAGCGGTTTTGTATTTAGCAGCCCCTCACATTAGCAATAATACGCTCCTGATTGCCCTGTCTAATAAATAGAGCAGTTTTGTGTCTTTATTGGTTAGGCCGGGGTAGTTTGTTTAACAGTAAAGCACGTGATTTGCTTGCTGTACTGCGTACAGTAAATACAAATTAGATTACTGTATTAGGCACTGTACTGCGTATAGTAGGACAGAGAGTGTATTTTTAGGCTAGTTTAGATTACTGTATTCACTGGTTGCGTACGATAGTACAGTAGTATATTAGGCTGATTGCTGTTACTGCGTACGGTAGAAGGACATTTGTTTGCCGTACCACACACACAGTATCAATTAGGCTGTTAGGTTGGTGTACTGTTTTACTTACTGTACTGCATACAGTGGATGTACGGTAGTGCGTTTTTACTAATTGCGAATACAGCAGTTCCTTAGGCCTTAGGGCAAATTGTAATTAGTAAGTTTTTTGAAATTTTAGCTAGGTTTGCGAGAATTCAGTTTCGGTCAAAATTATTTTGTAAAATTCTAGAGTTTTGTACCGGTATGTTAGGTAACCGCTTAGTTATTTTATACCATCTGGAGATACATGGCAAGACGGAACTTCTGAGTTTGGGGTTCATGTGGGTCTGCGGGTTCGGTTTGCAATCAGCGAAGGGCCTGAATCTTTGGACGCGGACGTGGAATCTCACAGCAAACAAGGTTAGTTGTTCTGTTGGCACCATTGTGTTTGTGGAAGCAGTAAAAAATTATCGGTTGTTTAACTGCGAAGCTGAACTCAATTTATTAGTTAGGATATTTAGGTTTAGCCGGCCATGGTTTTTTGAATCGCTCAAGTTAGAGAGAGAGTTAGAGAGAGTCGCAACCCGAAGATGTAGCCACGCGCTAGTGGATACATATAATATTTGAAATTAAAATTACGTTGATTAGAGCTATATAAAATTATAAATATTCGGGTGGCAAGTTTATTTTGAATATTTTGTATTAGATTCAAAGTTATTTGTGCTATACCGGTATTTAATGCTATATAGTAGCTATATAATAATATTTTTGTTTAAATATTGTGCTAGTATTTGCTATAACTATATACCCCATTAAATTCACAATATTGCATTGCGAATTTATTTTGACATTTTGGACCAACTGATTATTTGACAAATAATTTGACCGTATTTCGGTTAAATTATAATTATATCTCGAACTTTTGCGAGATATTTTGCCGGAAGGCAAACATTATTTAGACTATGAGTGTCTCAGACAAGGAGGCACTAGAGGACAGCTATGAGACGGCGGCTGGACCGCCGACTGACGATAGCGTAAATATTACTGTTGACGACAATGCCGACTATGACGACGCAGCGAGCGACGCTGACGTAAGTGAACAGGAGGACGAGACAGTGACTAGTGAGGAAGAACAGCAGCCTCAGGTAATAGTATTAGGATCCCCTACCGCTACTGTAAGGAAGGACTGTACAGCAGCCCGGACAGAGGTGAGTGATAGGGAGGGTAGTGTAGCAGAAGCGAGAGCCCGGAGCCCGGTTTCCAGACCTGTGGGTATGGTAAGTGCCGTGGTCCCAACGGCTGTAAGGAGTACCCGTAGTTCCCGAAATAATCCTTCAAGTCTACCGAGTGTAAGTCAGGTAAGTGATAGAAAGTTCGACACTGCGATAAAGAAGAAACTTCGCGCGCACGCCGGACATATAACCCGGACGGCGGACAAGGTAAGGAAAATGTTAGCCGACTCAGCGAACATCGGGAGGGTAGAGTTAGTAGAGATTAGAAGAGGATATAACTCAGCGTTATTCAAGCAGACGGAGGAGCTTGCAGTCCTAGCGAAGAAGGCAGTAGAGTCTCAGTCGAGCGACGTGGTGACGAGGATTTACGACAGGGTTTTAGCAGCCTTGTTGGAGCACCGCGAGTTATCGGAGCGATTCCGACGAATTAGGACGGAGAACTGGCTGCTATGGGCATCACAAGCGCAGGCGACTCAGGTGAGTGACGCAGAGTTGAGAGACTTAGTGGAGCGAGAAGAGATCCAGGATAAAGAGGAGCGCCGTTATCAGAGGGAAGTTACTAGCTGGCTGATGCAGAATGGAGTGGTGGTACCGGGTCAGGTGCTACCGACGACGGAGAACATTCAACAGAGGACGTTGACTCCACCCGACGACGCATCCAGAGACAGCGGCGATTCCCAGGTTAGTCACGCGCGAGGTAAGGTTATATGTGCTAGATCCCTTGTTTCGCACAACTGGGCGGAGGAGAGAAGACGCCGACTAGACGAACAGCAGGCGGAAGTTTTGCGTGCATCGGAAGCACGGAAGGAAGCCGAGCGGGAACGCGAGCGCACACGTAAGTTAGACGCAAAGTTGCGAGAGTTGGAAGAGAAAGGTAAGCGTGAACAAGCGGAACGCGAACAGGAAGAACGCGAACTCCAACTCCAACGCGAACGCGAAGAACGCGAACTGCAACTCCAATGCGAAGAACGCGAACTCCAACTCGAACGCGAGCGCAAGGAGCGCGAACTTGAGCGCGAGAGGGAGCGACGGGCGTTGTATGAAGAGAAGGCGCGTGTGGAAGAAGAGGGCGCAGCGAGACGAGCGAGGGAAGAAGAAGAACGTAAACTGGCGCAGTTGGAAAGTGCGAGATTAAGTTTAGAGAGCGAAGAACGGACTAGGAAGGCGAACGAAATCGCCGAGAAGGGGATGCGAATGATCGAAGAATGTGGGGCGAGTGTAGGGACTGAGTTGCGAGAACTGTTCGCACTGCAGAAGGCCGAACAGGAAGCGAGAACTCCGACTATACGCGAGTCGACGACGACCAGAATTCCTATACCCGGTCCAGCTATTACGAGTACACGGATCGCTAAACCATTCTCTACATATCGCACGCCAGTTGGTATTAGTGCTTCACCTATCGCGCAGAATCCACGGCATCAGAACATCGCACCACTACACACCGAACACGACGATGAAGAGTTTAGAGAAACTCCGACGGGACGAGTATTGGGCGAACCGAACCCGCGGGTTTGGAATACGCGGACGGAGCGCCGACCCAGTTCGACGGAGAACTTCCGGGTTAAACCGGAAGAGGGATCATATGAGAGACAGCGGATTACTCAGATAGAGCCGACTATACAACAGAACCCTAGCCAGGAATTTATTACGAGGGATGAGTTAAGTGCTAGTTTAGCGCAAGCTATATCGCCGCACATCCAACCTATAACGGACATGCTTAGCAACCTACGGTTAAAGGAAGCAGCCCAGGTAAGAAGTAATTCTAATCCCAGCAGGCCTGAGTTAGATAAAGTCCAGCCTAGTCAACGAGTATGCATATCGGAGGAGACTATACCACATAGACCTCAGGTAAGGACGCCTGTCCCGAATATTCATAATCCCAACTTCGAAAATTCGGCCGAGAAATTTATACAAGATGCTTGGGTCAGGGCCTCGGCGCGCAAACCATCGCGAGCGCTAAGGACTGACACCGAGTCAAGCGATGAAGAGGAAGAAATGAGACGTCAGAAGTCCCGAAACTATAAGGAAAGAAGGACCGACGCGGAGCAGGTAAGTTGGAACCACCGGGAAAGGACCAGACTTAATAACCCTGCAGAACTAAACCATTTGTTAACCCGGAACGACGCAACCCTTAGGGACATAGGTAAGTTTGCTGCTAGGCAAGGACTGCCGACGCAACAACCCCAGAAGTTTATGGGCAACCATAAGCATTGGAGGACCTTCAAAACCTATGTCGACGAGCAGCTAACCAACAGCACCTTTACTCCCAACGAGAAGTTCAACTATTTGCTTCAGATGCTCCATCGAGAACCTAGAGCCATTGCTGATAACTTCGTCGGCAATGAAAGGGCATTCGAGTTAGCGATGAAGACGCTTAGTGACATCTACGGGAATAAAACGAAGATGGCGCAGTCGATAGTGGAAGACTTGGGTAAGGGCGGAAGGATTACAACTCCGTTAGAGCTGTTGAACTTAGCGAACGCTATTTCAAACGCATTGGACATCTTGAGGACGGTGAATCTACCTCATCATGGTGATCACGCCGAAGTTTTAAAGAGCGTAATAAGACGTCTAAACATGCGTTACCGACAGAAATGGCGTAAATTAGAGAATAAGTTGGAGGGCCAAGGTAAAGTATTGACACTTCAGCATATTCATGACATGATAGCCACAGACGCAGTAGCAGAGATGAAATCAAACTTCTCAGAAGAGAATATGAGGGAGTCTAAACCTGTTACCGGTAAGTCTATGGTAAGTTTTGACGATGACAGGACCACTGTGACATTTAACTCGGTAGACAGATATAATTCGAGTACCCCAGCCTTTAGATCAGACTCGCGAGTATGGTCAGGTGAGCGGTTAGATAGACCTAGGTTAAAGCAACAGGAGTTGCCGGATGGATTTGTAGGTTGCCAATACTGTTTACTAAAGGAGGTAAGATCTGACGACCATAAGTTAGATAGTTGCAGACGGTTCAAAGAATTAAATTCGGAACAGAGAAGAGTTCAAGTGTGGACGTTGGACACCTGTTGGGCATGTCTTGCGCCATGCCATGTACGGCGGCAGTGCCCGAACAGCAAGGACGGATGCATGGAATGCGGCAGACTACATCACAAGTTGCTACATGCGGATTTCCATACCCCAACGGACCGTTACTTACAGCGAAATCCTCAAAGGAAGGGGAGCAAAGAACCCGTATCGATAAGAAGGAATACGTATACCGGCATTCAAGACGATGGTTACCAACCAGGTTCGTCGGGCGAGGATGGCGAGTCGAGCGCGAGAGAAGTGACCTGCCAAGGTTTCACCGCGGATAGTTCATCGACCAGCGCACGGACGTATTTATCATCGGCCACGTCGGAAATATTTAGCGTGATTCCGGTGAAACTCACTGGCGATAAGGGATCGAAGCGAATATATGTGATGTTGGACACTGCCCAAATAGAGTTGAAGTCTATGCATGGGGTAGGAGACCTCAAGGGACACAGAATTTCGGTAGAACTAGATTCCCTACTTCCGAGAGACCAACACACTCGACAAGAACGGAAAGCTTTGCCATTGGACGGATTTAAGTGTCTAGCTATGAAGGGATTCGGCAGGCAGTTAGGTAAGGTGCCGCCGATGAGTCCCATAGCACAGGAGTATTTTGACAAGCTCAGGATACCCAGACACCAGGTAGGTTATAGGAATGTTTCTATGTTAATTGGTGCAGAACAGCTGATCGCACACCAGATATGGGAAACGAGACCAGCTGAGCCGCATGTCAATGGACCACATGCCCATAGGACTATACTAGGTTGGTATACACGAGTACCCATGTCTTATGAGTTTACAGGTGGCGACAAGCCAATGGACAGATACGACGAATTACAGCCTATAATTCAACCACCGTTAGTAGAACCACCAGACATAGACGAGTTTAGGAGAACCTGTATTGACCACTATAGTGACTTTAGCGAGTCGGACGAGGAGTTGATTCCCGATAATGTTAGGTTGTCGGAACCACTTCACAACGACCGGACAGATAGTGAACCCGAGGACTACTGTTATCAGACCCGTGGGTCTGGTTCAGCGGCCCATGCTACCTATTTGACTAACGTTTTGACTTATACAGACATAGTGGAGGGTCAAGTGGCTAAATATCGAGACCTAGACATTTTCCAATACAGTGAGGAGGAGCTACAGAAGGAATTGATACGCCAGGACCTCGAGACAGGAGCCAGAACCGTCGAATGGCTGGATAGGGACGCAATGGAACCCGGTGGATATGACCTAGCCATGTCTACTGATGAGAAGCGGTCGCTGGAGATGATGGAAGATACCATACGTCTACTACCGACTGGACATTTTGAAGTTGGAATTTTGTGGCGTCGACAACCTCCTAAGTTGGAAAACAACTACAACTTAGCCTTGAAAAGATTAAACGGAGTAAGGGCTCGGTTGTTGAGGAATCCAGACATTAGGGAGAAGTATTGCGCCCAGATCAACAACTATTTCGCCAAGGGATTTGCTGGGAAGGTAGAGGACCCTGACTTAGTGACAGACCAGACTTATTACCTTCCACACCACTATGTGACTCACCCTGACAAACCAGACAAAGTCCGAGTAGTCAACGACTGCGCAGCAGTCTATAGAGGTATGTCCCTGAATTCAGAGTTGATGGATGGTCCCAACCTGAATAACTATTTGATAGGAATACTGTTGCGTTTTAGACAGCGGCGATTCGCATTTACTTGTGACATCGAGGCGATGTTCCACCAGGTAAGAGCCTGTAAGGCAGACCAGGATAGCCTTCGCTTTCTCTGGTACGAGAATGAAGACTTATCCGGCCCAGTGGTTACATACCAAATGTACGTTAGGATATTTGGCGCCCGCGATAGTCCGAATGGCACGCTGTTCGTTTTAAAGAAAACGGCAACAGCCCAGATTGGTAAGTATCCAGTAGAAGTAATCGAGTCCATCTTGAGAAACTTCTATATGGACGACGGATTGGTGTCCAAGGACACGGCGGAACAAGCCATAGAAGTGGCTCACGGCCTGCAAGAGTGCTTGGCTACAGGGGGATTTCCTCTGACCAAGTTCACTACAAACTCGGAGGCCCTATTAGAGTCGTTCCCGGTAAAAGATCGCGGGAGCGGAGACATAGAATTGGGGGTAGAACCAATCCCCATGGCGCGAGTACTGGGACTCGCTTGGAACCCGAACTCAGATAAGTTCCAGGTAAGAGTTAGATTTGAGCCCAGTAGCCCAGACAAAGTTTTGACTAAGAGGATTTGCTTATCGACATTAAGTAGACTATTTGACCCGATGAACTTTATCAGTCCGGTTATATTACAGGCACGAGCGTGCATGAGGAAAATTTGGTTGTCCGACCTAGAGTGGGACGAACCAATATCTCCTATACATGCAAAGCAGTGGAGGGAGTGGGAAGCCGAGTTACATCTATTGAAAAATATAGATGTACCCCGTTCCTACTTTCCGAATCAGCTGGTATTCCCAGCTGATTTAGAGCTCCACCTATTTAGTGACGCAAGTGACACCGGCTTTGGTATGGTAGCCTACCTTCGCCGAGAGGTAAGTCAGGACAAGTTTGAGACGGCCTTTGTGACTTCTAGATCAAAGACAATGCCGGTCAAATATATGACTGTCCCTCATGCAGAGTTACAGGCGGCTGTAGTTTCAGTCGAGGTAAGTAAGCAGATAACTGAGGAGTTAGACACGACATTGACCTTATTCTATTGGACGGACGCATCCTTAGTGTTAGTATACATTGCGGCCGACAATATTGCACTAAAGACATTTGTGGCCAATAGACGCGCTCAGATCGTTGACTTTTCGACGAAGGAACAATGGAGACATTGTCCGGGAGTGTTGAACCCGGCCGACATAACTTCGAGAGGTGCAATGCCGGCGGAATTTTGTCAGGAAGAGTCGCAGGAGTTTTGGTTGCATGGACCTGATTTTCTAACGAGGACACAGGAACATTGGCCAGAGCGACTAAAGATAGTGACCAATCCGATGCCTGAAGATGCAGAAGTCAAAGTGGAGAAAGTCTCTAAGTCGAAGTCTAAAGCCAAACTCAAGTCATTGGAGCGGCCTGAAGAGTCATTGGAGCGGCCCGGAGACCTGTCAGACCTACAGACTTACGTGACTACTAGGTCAGGAAGGGTAAGTTATGACATAAAACCACCCTTACAGACTAGACGACAGTCACAGTTGGTAAGTGACGGACAGAAAATGACCGACACAATGGAGTCTTTGGTTTCCAAACCTGCGGGTTTGGATTCGAAACTTCCATTAGTTAGCGGACAACCGTCGCTGGCATTAGAGTCATGCAGTGTTTATGACAAATTACTAAATTCGTCTGCCTCTTGGCTGACAATTTGTAAAAGAACTGCGTGGTTAAGCCGATACATTTTGTACCTTTGTTTAAAACATTCGGAACATTTGAGAGAACCATTGAGCACCAATAGTGAGCGAATTCGGAAATTTAAACAACCTCTGACAGAGGATGAGATTGATCAAGCGGAATTAAAGCATTTGAAACACTATCAAATGTGTGCCTTCCCGAAAGAATTCCATCTATTATCGGCTCAACGACCAGTTCTCTATAAACCCCTTAGAAAATGGAGTCCATTAATCCATAAGGGTTTAATTTGTCATAGATCGAGAATCCAGACTGTCGACATAAACTCACAGTTTCGGTTCCCAGTGATAATCCCTAGTCACCCAATAGAATTGCAAAGAGCGATTCTATGGGATATACACAAGCGGTTACATCACGCGGGAAGGTTACACTGTTTGTCGGCAGCGAGACAGCGATTCATTCTATTGCAGCCAAGCAGGGCAGTAGGTACTATGTATGACGCCTGTCTGGTTTGCAAGAGGGTGAACGCCAGAGTATTGGAACAGGAGATGGCTGAACTCCCGGAAGCGAGAGTACAGGCATATGACCCACCCTTTACGAACACAGGGGTGGACTGTTTTGGTCCGATTGAAGCAAAGAGTGGACGGCTGACCCACAAGCGATGGGGTCTGCTACTGACATGCATGGCTAGTAGAGCCATACACATTGAGCGTGTGGCAGACATGTCGACCAAATCTCTGCTCCTGGCCTTAAAGAGATTTATGGCCAGGAGAGGACTAGTAAAGGCATTCTACTCCGATAAGGGTACAAACTTTGTCGGAGGGAATAGCGAGTTGAACGCGGCTCATAAAGCGGCACAGAATAAGGAAATTTCTGCAGCACTTTTGCCGCAACGAGTAGAGTGGAGATTTAATACTCCAGAAAGTCCTTGGAGAGGAGGAAGTTGGGAGCGTTTAGTTCGCTCTGTAAAGCAGGCCATTGCTAAGACGTTGCCTGTAAATAAACAACTTACCGACGACGAACTGGTCACAGCTTTCATCGAAATCGAGCATACCCTAAACTCGAGGCCGATAGCTATGTTGCCAGACGGTGTTGCATTAACGCCGAATCATTTGCTAATGCAGAGTCCAGCATTTCTTGTGCCGGCATCAGAACCCATTAGTGCCGACCTATATAGTCGTAAAAGCTGGAAAGTGACACAGTTTGTGGCGTACACATTCTGGGAATATTGGCGGGAATATTATCTTCCCACCATATCCACCAGAACAAAGTGGTACAAAACGGTTCGGAGTCTCCAAAGGGGAGATTACGTATTGATAACCAAACCGATTGTCAAGAGAAAGTATTGGGAGACTGGAGTGATCTTGCACACACACCCAGACGTGCAAAACATAGTGCGCACAGTCACTGTGAAAATTAGGTGCAAGTGTCCGCACCCAAAGAAGTGTAAAACTAATGGTTTACACACCTTGGACCGACCAGTCCAAGATATCGTGTTATTAGAGGAGACACGTATCGAGACGGGAGATTATAATTTGTCTCCTGCCTCAAAACATAATTAGTGTTAGACGCAACTCACTTCGTATGCATTCCTCGTATGCAAATACAAGGAAATGCATAGGAGCGGGGTTGTGGTGATTTGCGTTGAGTTTTGTCTGGTGGGTATCAAAACAAAATTTTATTTCAAAAATTTTGGAAAATTAAAAATTTTAAAATTAGAAGTGAACCCAAGACAATTCCAGATGCTGTGTATAGACGCGTTTTAGAATTCGTCTATAGATAAACAGTAATTTGAAAAGTCGTGAAGCCTGGAAAATAGCATTTAGAAACCATGGTGACGGCTATATTACGTAGGAGTGTAAATTGTGCCAACAGTGCAACTAAGGTGCTAAAGGTTAGTAGCACCAGAGGCGTACATGGACCCCACTCAGTAGTTTGCAGTGATGTGTGATATTCGATTATCAAACCTGTGGGTTTGGTATAGTCGAGTATTGTGGCTATGGTCCTTTCTAACTACTGTAGTTTAGTACGAGTAATGGGAGTAGTTTGGGCATCAAAAAGTGAGTTGGTCACGGCCAGTTTATCTCCAAAGTTTTTGCGCTATGCATGGGAATAGGTTAGAGGATAGTTAGGAAGAGACGGGATCTAGAGAGTCGAACCTGAACTGCTGGAAGGCAGCTGGAAGGGGGGTTCGGGAGGTCTGTCCTTCGGCGACATCTAACTGATTTACCCACAGTGTAATTGGTTACGTAACGGCACTTATTGGGATATATATATGTATATACGCGGGGCATAATGGAGAAGGATATTAGAGCGCAACCGCGCAGAGGATTTACTGCCGGAGAGGAGGCGGAGTTACCATTCGCGCGACCGGGATGTAAAGATTCGAACGTTTACTACCATGGGCGGTCGGTGATGGAGCTAAATGGAAAATACAAGCCAAGTTATGATAAAGAATTACGGAGGGAAAGAATGAGAGCATTGGGGGACCGGATGGAAGTTTTGCGGAGAGAGTATCGCACGCGGTATCCCTACGACTTCGCTTTGGACGTGTGTGACATTAGCGCAGATCCGGACTAGGAAATCGCACGACTATACCATATGAATATGTATTTACGACATGAGGAGCCTCTACCTGCAGTCCGAGATCAGTTCGACGGAATGCATCTGTATCGGAGGACTCGAGGCGAGGATCAGGAGACGCCGAAGGTCTTCAGCGTATACAAGCTCTTCTACAAGTGTGGTGAATGCATGAATAAGCAGGACATAGCGATTCCCGACCGACTAGACGAGCAACATCCAGAACCGATATTAACGCGTTGTCAAGCTCACCAGTTCCTTAGATATAACGAGGGAGGTTACCCGATGAGCGACCCGATGATCAGTATCGACTTTAGCGGAAGGCGACCTCCGAGACCCATTACGCCGACCGTTACGACATTAGATCCGTATACGGAGATTAAACCCTGTTCGACACCCAGTTTGATAGAGACGGCAGCGGCCATTTCGCTGTACCGAGCCTATAAGGATCTAGAGGCGCGGCGCGAAGCGGCGCGGGACTCGGGTACCAAACCCGCGGGTTTGGAGCTCTCGAGTCCCTGGACTGCGTTTACTTCACTTCACCAGGAGAGGAAACTCACGCCTGAGTATCCAGACGAGATTCGCGCCATCCATCCGTCTACTAACCACACCCACGATCCACGGTTTATACGATATTTACTCCAAATTATTTCGGGAAGTTTCGACGCACGTATTATTAAGCCCGAATCTGTCCAATCCTTTATATATCATCGTCGCTCTGATATATACGTCTAGATTTATTACCCAGCGCACAATTGGCGGCCTAAGGAGACTCGTTTGGGGTCATTGACCTCTGAACGAGTGGAGGATCAGGACCGCCGCGCCCACAGCGACAACAGCCGGAGCTCACAGCTCGTGGCAAGTACCAGAAGGAGGAGTCCTTGGCAAGCGTCAAGCCAAGGACGAGCAGTTCTATTCGACGGTTGAAGAAAAGGAGTTGGCGGAGGCGCCCACAGGGACACGGCAAATGGGACGAGGCCGAGGGAGGAGCACCAGTCGGGAGATAGTCGGTGCCCAGGGAACGTCGTCGCCGGTTCCGGGAAGTGACGCCTCAAGGACGCCGTCAACAGAGTCTACAGGGGGTAGACTGGTGTATCTGGAGAGGGGAGCGAGCCCGAGAGACCCAGGAGCTAGCCGATGAGACTATAATATCACGGAGCGACAAACTCTAGACATATACATCATCGTCGCTCTGATGTATATCGTAGGTTTTGATCAATCATTCGACTGGACTCATATACACTAGTCGTATCCATGTTTTAGAATTTTATTTTCGAAGGCCGAAAAATATTGAAAGGAAATACTTTTATTTTGTAGTCCGATTGGAAATAGTAAATACTTTAACTATATTTGATTTTGTGTATATGACTTTATTTGCTCTAAAGTTTATTGAAAGAGGCAAAGGAAGTGATTGGGGAGACAAACCCGCGGGTTTGGCTTACTCCTATCACTTACCTGAGCAATCATCAAACCAAGATGATTTGCGTTTTTTATAAGAAATTAAGTAAAGTCCGAAAATGAAAGAAATTATTACGTATTTTATATTTAATTTGATTATCGGCCTTTAATGCAATACGTTTATATTTAGTTTATCTTGTTAATGTTGATCGTTAATTTGAGATGGGAAATGGGGGACATTGTCCTAGCCATGTTCCATTTCAATAGGTAGACCGTCAATTTGTAAATAAATAAAGGAAGTAATATTTTGTATATTTAATTTGTATGTAGTAATCATTATGTAGAACGAACGAGAAACAATATTTGGTAAATTTAATTTGTATGTAATAATCGTTAACATTGAAAGAGATAATATTTGTAAATTTAATTTGTATGTAATTCATTATGCAATATCTATAGCAATATTTGTAAATAGTAGAATTATTGTGTTATTTAGATTAGTTGGAAGAAATTTATTTTGTTTTGTATACATCACCTTATACTCTTCTACAATTGGAGGGAAACATTATATGATTTCCCTTGGAGCGGTGTTACGGTATATGGCGCTGTATCCACATATATTAGTCCGTTATACTGTACACAATATTAGTCCGTTATACTGTACGTTATATTAGTCCGTTGTGCAGCATAATATTTTAGATAAGGCATAATAACGCAGTAGTATTTAGATAGGGAAATCGAAACACCCATATATTTGAATTCATCCATTTTGTATAGTATGTAGCCCTACCTACGTAATTTTGTATTAGGATATATGTAGATAGTTCCAGGGTAGCAAGTTTAGTCGGACCCTGGATTTTGTGCTTGCTGATATTAGTTTGATAGGGCTAGCATATAGGGGCGCTGTCCTGGCCATTCAGCAGCCAGGGACGTGAACCATTACCATATATGGTAATAATTCGAGGTTTGGGCAGGCGATAGGGCTACAATCCGGCCTCCTTATTGGACTAACTGCTTCCAGGTTGGTCTAATGCTAGCACGGACTGGAGAGCCAATAGGAGAGCGATTGAGTCACCCTATTGCATCACCCCATCCGGATCACCTATAAATTGGCGGTGTGCCGGTAGAGCCTTACAATCTGTCCCTGACACCTCACATGATCTGCTATCACCTTGTACTTGCTGAGCTGTCTCTATTCAATTTTGACGGATATTTTAGCGTATTTTCTGCAATTTGCTTTTTCGATTAATCTCAAAATGATTTGCTAGTGCGATTACTCTTGATTGTGTTTCTCAATTAATTCCTTCGATTACTGCAAATTACAACTGGAACTATGATTTCTACCTTTTGATTAATGGTTCTATGTGATTCCTTTCTGCGCAATAATCCTAAGGGATTTCTGAGACTGTCAGACTTTGTGATTTGCATGCGCCGCTACGGTAGCTATTAGCATAATGGAGGGCTAAGGCGCCAGTGGGCGGTGGGCACATCGGGGGGTTAGCGACGAAGGGAGCGGAGGATTCAAAGGCGAGCAACGCTGGCGGGGGGTCACCGTTGCGGTCGGGCAATTTGCATTGTAGCGTGGGGGCAGCTCGCTGGTACAGTAATTAGGGGGCTGATGATCCAGGTTTTGTCTCTATTTAGTATTAGGGGGGCAGGAATTGGGTTAGTTAGGAAGCCTAGATGTACCCGGGAGAGGTCTGCGTGCTTTACAATTGCGAATTGCATGTATTGCGAATTATTATATTGTGCTGTGTAATTGCTAATTGCGTGCATTGCGGATTGTACAATTGTGAATCGCGCATTGCGAGCTGTGATTGCTGACGCTGATTGGTGTGTTACTAAAGTGTGCCTAAGATTACGAATGCTTAGATAGGCGCTCTTTTCCCTTTGATTGATTTCTATCTCTTAGTTTACTGTAAATAATTACTGATTAGGTCAAAGTAATACAGTATTTTAGGCTGTTACATATTTGTGACTGTAATTAATTAGTAAAATTAAGAATTAGTACGCAGCATAGCGGAGAGTAGCTAAGGTAATAATTAGAGTACCGTAAACTATTCACGCTGAGCGGTTATTTGAATTAGCGGGCAATAAGCTAGATAGCAGTATTCAGTACGCAAAACGCATTAGTAATTTGCTGGCCTAAAGCCAGCCGCAGACAAGTTTAGTCCCACTATAGGTATTAGCCCTAATAAACACTGTACCACTTTGATTATTTTAAATATTCTCGCATTCACACATTCCGTTAGGGAACCCCCAGTATTCGCGATTAGAAAAGACGTAGGCATTGGCGTACTTTAACAGTAAGATTAAGCGTAAGAATATACTCTGAGTGTAAAACCTCTCACACTCGTTTTAAGTCAGCTTAGGGAGCCGATTCGGGTTTGTTGTTTTGGTTATTCCCGCGTGGCTCATATATTCGAACAGTTAGCTCTCTATCGAGTAATTGGTAGAGAAAGGAACAAGAAATTAGCAGGAGCCGTAGAAAATTAGTAAAACATATTAGCGGACGGCAGGTTAGCGCCATCTAACGGTAAGTAGCGGTTTTGTATTTAGCAGCCCCTCACATTAGCAATAATACGCTCCTGATTGCCCTGTCTAATAAATAGAGCAGTTTTGTGTCTTTATTGGTTAGGCCGGGGTAGTTTGTTTAACAGATATTATTGTACAACATATAGATATGCAGCTTGTAATATAACAAAGATATTATTGTACAACATATAGATATGCAGCTTGTAATATAACAAAGATATTATTGTACAACATATAGATATGCAGCTTGTAATATAACAAAGATATTATTGTACAATATATAGATATGCAGCTTGTAATATAACAAAGATATTATTGTACAACATATAGATATGCAGCCTGTAATATATCAAAGATATTATTGTACAACATATAGATATGCAGCTTGTAATATAACAAAGATATTATTGTACAACATATAGATATGCAGCTTGTAATATAACAAAGATATTATTGTACAACATATAGATATGCAGCTTGTAATATAACAAAGATATTATTGTACAACATATAGATATGCAGCCTGTAATATAACAAAGATATTATTGTACAACATATAGATATGCAGCTTGTAATATAACAAAGATATTATTGTACAACATATAGATATGCAGCTTGTAATATAACAAAGATATTATTGTACAACATATAGATATGCAGCTTGTAATATAACAAAGATATTATTGTACAACATATAGATATGCAGCTTGTAATATAACAAAGATATTATTGTACAACATATAGATATGCAGCTTGTAATATAACAAAGATATTATTGTACAACATATAGATATGCAGCCTGTAATATATCAAAGATATTATTGTACAACATATAGATATGCAGCTTGTAATATAACAAAGATATTATTGTACAACATATAGATATGCAGCTTGTAATATAACAAAGATATTATTGTACAACATATAGATATGCAGCTTGTAATATAACAAAGATATTATTGTACAACATATAGATATGCAGCCTGTAATATAACAAATATATTATTGTACAACATATAGATATGCAGCTTGTAATATAACAAAGATATTATTGTACAACATATAGATATGCAGCTTGTAATATAACAAAGATATTATTGTACAACATATAGATATGCAGCTTGTAATATAACAAAGATATTATTGTACAACATATAGATATGCAGCTTGTAATATAACAAAGATATTATTGTACAACATATAGATATGCAGCTTGTAATATAACAAAGATATTATTGTACAACATATAGATATGCAGCTTGTAATATAACAAAGATATTATTGTACAACATATAGATATGCAGCTTGTAATATAACAAAGATATTATTGTACAACATATAGATATGCAGCTTGTAATATAACAAAGATATTATTGTACAACATATAGATATGCAGCCTGTAATATATCAAAGATATTATTGTACAACATATAGATATGCAGCTTGTAATATAACAAAGATATTATTGTACAACATATAGATGTGCAGCTTGTTATATAACAAAGATATTATTGTACAACATATAGATATGCAGCTTATAATATAACAAAGATATTATTGTACAACATATAGATATGCAGCTTGTAATATATCAAAGATATTATTGTACAACATATAGATATGCAGCTTGTAATATAACAAAGATATTATTGTACAACATATAGATATGCAGCTTGTAATATAACAAAGATATTATTGTACAACATATAGATATGCAGCTTGTAATATAACAAAGATATTATTGTACAACATATAGATATGCAGCTTGTTATATAACAAAGATATTATCGTACAACATATAGATATGCAGCTTGTAATATATCAAAGATATTATTGTACAACATATAGATATGCAGCTTGTAATATAACAAAGATATTATTGTACAACATATAGATATGCAGCTTGTAATATAACAAAGATATTATTGTACAACATATAGATATGCAGGTTGTAATATAACAAAGATATTATTGTACAACATATAGATATGCAGCTTGTTATATAACAAAGATATTATTGTACAACATATAGATATGCAGCTTGTAATATATCAAAGATATTATTGTACAACATATAGATATGCAGCTTGTAATATAACAAAGATATTATTGTACAACATATAGATATGCAGCTTGTAATATAACAAAGATATTATTGTACAACATATAGATATGCAGCTTGTAATATAACAAAGATATTATTGTACAACATATAGATATGCAGCTTGTAATATAACAAAGATATTGTTGTACAACATATAGATATGCAGCTTGTAATATAACAAAGATATTATTGTACAACATATAGATATGCAGCTTGTAATATAACAAAGATATTATTGTACAACATATAGATATGCAGCCTGTAATATATCAAAGATATTATTGTACAACATATAGATATGCAGCTTGTAATATAACAAAGATATTATTGTACAACATATAGATATGCAGCTTGTAATATAACAAAGATATTATTGTACAACATATAGATATGCAGCTTGTAATATAACAAAGATATTATTGTACAACATATAGATATGCAGCCTGTAATATAACAAATATATTATTGTACAACATATAGATATGCAGCTTGTAATATAACAAAGATATTATTGTACAACATATAGATATGCAGCTTGTAATATAACAAAGATATTATTGTACAACATATAGATATGCAGCTTGTAATATAACAAAGATATTATTGTACAACATATAGATATGCAGCTTGTAATATAACAAAGATATTATTGTACAACATATAGATATGCAGCTTGTAATATAACAAAGATATTATTGTACAACATATAGATATGCAGCTTGTAATATAACAAAGATATTATTGTACAACATATAGATATGCAGCTTGTAATATAACAAAGATATTATTGTACAACATATAGATATGCAGCTTGTAATATAACAAAGATATTATTGTACAACATATAGATATGCAGCCTGTAATATATCAAAGATATTATTGTACAACATATAGATATGCAGCTTGTAATATAACAAAGATATTATTGTACAACATATAGATGTGCAGCTTGTTATATAACAAAGATATTATTGTACAACATATAGATATGCAGCTTATAATATAACAAAGATATTATTGTACAACATATAGATATGCAGCTTGTAATATATCAAAGATATTATTGTTCAACATATAGATATGCAGCTTGTAATATAACAAAGATATTATTGTACAACATATAGATATGCAGCTTGTAATATAACAAAGATATTATTTTACAACATATAGATATGCAGCTTGTAATATAACAAAGATATTATTGTACAACATATAGATATGCAGCTTGTTATATAACAAAGATATTATCGTACAACATATAGATATGCAGCTTGTAATATATCAAAGATATTATTGTACAACATATAGATATGCAGCTTGTAATATAACAAAGATATTATTGTACAACATATAGATATGCAGCTTGTAATATAACAAAGATATTATTGTACAACATATAGATATGCAGGTTGTAATATAACAAAGATATTATTGTACAACATATAGATATGCAGCTTGTTATATAACAAAGATATTATTGTACAACATATAGATATGCAGCTTGTAATATATCAAAGATATTATTGTACAACATATAGATATGCAGCTTGTAATATAACAAAGATATTATTGTACAACATATAGATATGCAGCTTGTAATATAACAAAGATATTATTGTACAACATATAGATATGCAGCTTGTAATATAACAAAGATATTATTGTACAACATATAGATATGTAGCTTGTAATATATCAAAGATATTATTGTAAAACATATAGATATGCAGCTTGTTATATAAGAAAGATATTATTGTACAACATATAGATATGCAGCTTATAATATAACAAAGATATTATTGTACAACATATAGATATGCAGCTTGTAATATAACAAAGATATTATTGTACAACATATAGATATGCAGCTTGTTATATAACAAAGATATTATTGTACAACATATAGATATGCAGCTTGTAATATAACAAAGATATTATTGTACAACATATAGATATGCATCATTTAATATAACAAAGATATTATTGTACAACATATAGATATGCAGCTTGTAATATAACATAGATATTATTGTACAACATATAGATATGCAGCTTATAATATAACAAAGATATTATTGTACAACATTGTTCGCGGTATTTCAACTTTTCATAACGCGAGTTGAATATTTTTTGTATTTATTTAAAATGTTTATTCCGATATCACTACTGGGTGCGGGACCATGGGTTTTGGGCACATTCTATGGACTGGGGGCGATTTATGGGCGAATATTGGGGCGACTTACAGGGTACGGGAATAATTTCATGTTTATAAGGGCCAGGGGTGGGAGGCAAAGTTAAGCAGTATTCAGGTTAGCCTGAGTACTATTAGGCCCTGGCCAACTTCCTGCTGCCTGTAGAGTCGGGTTTGGTAACGCGCCAGGCCTAAAGGACAAGGACTGCCCTTAGCAGTCCCTGGCCAACAGCAGTTATTACGAGCCTGAAAGCGGAACGCCAGCTGCTTGTGTCAGGGACTTGCGACGGGAAATGACACGACAGACCCCTAGCCAAGCCGTACTGGTTCTCGATGATTGTTCCCTTCGGGGTTCGTGAGGGGTGGGACGGACACGCGAAAGGGTCTACCGACTAACAGAGGAAGGGTTTGACGAGGGTTGCCCTTAGCGGTCTCTGGTCAACAGCAGTTATTACGAGCCTGAAAAGGACATCGGAACGCCGGCTGCTTGTACCAGGGATTTGCAACGGGAACCGATGACAGACCCCTTAGCCAAGCCGTACTGGTTCTCGATGATCGTTCCCTTCGGGGTTCGTGAGGGGTGGGACGGACACGCGACGGGGTCGAAAGACAAAGGACTGGACTCTACTGGCCTACCGACTGTTCGGAGCAGTTTCTCGGCTGCCGAAGCAACTACGAGCCTGAATAAGGACTCGGAAAGCCTAGGTGGTTGGGTCTCTGCGATGAACCGATGGACCCCTAGCCAAGCCGTACTGGTTCTCGATGATCGAACCCTTCGGGGTTCGGGAGGGGTGGGACGGACACGCGAACGGGTCCACCGACACGACAGACTCCTAGCCAAGCCGTACTGGTTCTCGATGACCGATCCCTTCGGGGTTCGAGAGGGGTGGTACGGATACGCGACAGAGTCTACCGACTGGACCGACCCTTAGCCAAGCCGTGCTGGTTCTCGATGATCGATCCCTTCGGGGTTCGGGAGGGGTGGAACGGACACGCGACAGGGTCGACCGACACCGACACTACGGCATCAAGACTAGGACCGAGGGAAAATCTGGGGAACATTAGTTAGGCTAAAATCTGAGCGAACAGTGGGTAATTAAATAATATACTGTAGGGATTTATATTGTCGTGTATAATTATTGTGAATATTTGGTGTATATTGATTTGGGGAAGCCCAATTAATTCTCAATCAAGGTTCAGTGAGATTAGCTCAAGGTTCAACTGTAGGGAAGTTACATTAAAGCGTATATCCAACCAATGCAGCTTTTTCTCAACCGCAATCTTGCATCTAAGAAATTACTCCTTCTCCACAATCAATATCCGGTGACTGGCCGGGACACCGTGGTCTGTAAAGCCCCGCCTCCAGCATCGGCGTTTTTCCCCCCTGGTGTCGGGATAACGGCAACAAAATTGAGAATTAAAGGGTCAATTTTGACAGGGTGTCAAAATTGAGAATTAACGGTCAATTTGACAGGGTGTCAAAATTGAGAATAAAATCGCGGCCAACTTCAACTGGTGGAAGTTGGGAATCCTACAATACTCATCAAACTCTCTCCGTGCTTACCAGCACCCACTACGAGGAAACTCTGGTATTTGAGTTAAGACAAAGTCGTGGTCTAATAAATCAACAAACTCGATCTAACCAACTCGTAGTCGGCAGATCACACATTTGGAGAGTTATTAACAGGGAATGGAAGTATCGATCACACCCATTGATATAATCCAAGTTGAGCCAGGAATCTGGCACGTCGAGGTTGAAGTACAAGGAACGAACGTCGGACAATTCAGGATTACCGTTCGGGTGGTCCAAGCTGAGTACAATACTTACGAGGAACTATTTTACGACATCGCACATCTAGCTATCAACGAGGCGCTACAATGACAACGAATAACGTATCCGATACCGATGAGATGGACCACCACACAGATTCGGAAGCCGACGAGGTACCAAACGTCAAGAACATGGCCCGTCGACTAGGTGCTCTCAAAGGCGGAGTCACTCGAGCGTATCAACGTATAGAGAAGCAACTCAAAGGAGTCGAAACCCCCCTCAACGAGATACAAACTCAGCTTCAGAGTATCCGAAGTATCTTACAACGATACGAGGGAATGATACAGGCGTACCAAGAACTCATCCTTGCCACTGACCAGGTAAACTACCCCAAATTGGAAGAACACGTTGCATGCCTAGACGAATTCTGCAAACAACACCGGAGGACCCTCAGCCTCGTGAGAGGCTATGAAGAACAATACTACAAGAGAGCTGAAAGAACAGATGCAGAATCGGTGCGAACCTCCAGCACCAGGACAGCAGTACATCGAAAGAGAACGGGGTCCTCTAGAAATCAGCACTCCAGCGCTAGGAGCACGGTGTCCGGTTCAGCACACAGCTCTCAAAGGGGTCAGTCACTCCGAGACCAGCTACGAGAACAGAAGGCATTAGCCCTCAAAGCTCGGATGGAAGATGAGTACGTTCAACTGCGAACTGAGCAAGATATATTCGCCGCCGAAATGCAAAAATGGGAGGCCGAACAAGAGGTCAAACGGCGGGCCGAGCAACATAGACAGGAGGCTGAACAACGTGAACGAGAGGCCAAACAGGAGGCCGAACGATGTAGACGGGAGGCTGAACAACGGGCCGAACAACATAGACAGGAGGTCGAACAACATAGACGGGAGGCTGAACGACGTGAACGAGAGGCCAAACAGGAGGCCGAACAACATAGACAGGAGGCCGAACGACGTGAACGAGAGGCCAAACAGAAAGCTGAACAACGTGAACGAGAGGCCAGACAAGAGATCGAACAACGTAAATGGGAAGCAGAAATGCGTAAACAACACGCCGAGGCCCAAGCGATTCTCACCCACAAAAAGAATGCGGATATTGCGAAACTCGCGGAATACGAAGCCGCGCTTATAGAACAAGATATTCAACTATACGAGGACTGGGAAAGGGATATAGATCAGGAATATGAACCAATCCCGGTACCGGAATTAGAGAAGTCATTTACACCAACAGCGGCGAAACTTCCGAAACCCGAGATCCCGCCTACCATACAGTCTATGTTATCGGCACAAGCACCGGTGTTCCATCTCCCACCGGTTACGCTTAAAAATGAGGAACTGTATTTCCCATCCAACCCCACAGCAACGAGTGTACCCAAGTACGAGCCTGAAAGGGACTCGGAACGGGATGCCACTCCTCGATCCAACAACCCGTTTACATCCACACCACAAACCCGTAGTCGCGTCATCATTAAGACTCCACCTATCATTGATCCATCAAGTATGGGAGAGAGTGCCAATAACTATAACCCTCCGAGTCACTCCAGTTCAGACGACGTCGGCATTATCCGGGCATTGGAAAACCGCCTTGCCATGCCCAAGGTGGAGATCCGCACCTTCGAAGGAGATCCCGTCGATTACCTCAGATTCAAGAAACGGTTCTCTGCGCAGATTGGTTCAACGGACATAGCCGACGCACAGAAACTGGTATATTTATCGCAATACCTGGGTGACAAACTACGCCGAATCATTGCTTGTTTTGAGGGAGGTTCTCATGAAGCATACTACGACGCATGGAAAACTCTAGACAAAAGATACGGAAATACCGGGACTATAATTAATAAAACTCTAGAGAAACTGATACAAGACGCGGGATCCCTAGGGGACCCACAGAACGTCCAGGAATTCTCAGATTCCATGAAGGATGCCTACTACACTCTAAAGCCCTTAAATAAGGAGGACCAGGTGAACAACATTCTAAACCTCCGACAGATCGCCCAAAAGTTCCCCGGATGGCTGCAAAGTAAGTGGGCCTATAAATGCGTAGATCTCCGGCGCAGACACCCAGATCGAGATCCCAGCTTCCTTGAAATGTCAGCATTCCTGGACGATATCTCCGAAGCCATGAATGACTCGATGTTCTCGAAACAGAGTCTCGCCAAGTTGGACGGAATAGAGAGCAACTCCAGGAGTAAGACACCCACTCAGAAACCGAGATTCCGCCCTCCTCCGGTGAGTACGATGGCCATCACCATGGCCGAGGATTCCGACGACGAAGACTACGAGGAACCGACATCAGCCGAGGAATGGGCGTGTTATCTCGCGAATTGGGCACCCGAGAGGGAAGGCATCACAAACTCCCTTCTCTGTCTCTATTGTGGAGAGAAACATAAAGTTGAATTCTGCAGGAAGTTCCAGTTTGCCGAACTCGTCCCACGCTTCGAGGCGATTATGAAACACCGAGGATGCTTCCGGTGTCTGGGAACAGGTCACTACATTTGGGATTGCGACCAAAGGTCGTGTTGTGCGGTTTGTAACGACCTACGTCATCACACGCTCCTCCACATCCCCGCGAACTTCGACTTCACCACCCTCCCCTTTTGGATTGAAGCCAAGCGAAGAGGAGAAACGAACCACGTTTCTAAAGGAACCCGGACAACCCAACGGAGAGAAACCAACCCGTTTAAAATCGCCACTAACGCATCACCAGTGACAAATATCTCAGCCACGATTAACCTTATAAATCGCCGTTACATGGTCTTCGCCAAAGTAATCCCAGTAAGAATTCAAGGGGTCGGCAAATCCTTGACAACGCTCGCGTTCCTTGACAACGGGTCGGACGGAACCATCATCGACCGGGATTTCCTCGAGCAACTCGGCCTAGACTATGAGCCTTGCAAACGGCCCATACAAACTATCACCGACCACAGAGAGGTAGAATCCGGGGAAGTGCAACTCCAGATGGAAGGGGTAATGAAGGGCTACGAGACGGTTAAGCTGACCATCAAGAACGCCTTAGTACACACAGACCTCCGAGTGCGGTTCCGACAATCAGCCGAGTACGCCCCCCTCATACAGCTGGACCGAGACGACGTGGATCTAAGGTGCCCGCCGTTGGATGTAAACCGCATCACCCTACTGATCGGACTCGATACACCGGAACTACACATACCCACCGGAGACGTCGCCCGATCTATAAAGCAGGATGACGGCTTTTACGCTGAACGAACAATAATGGGATGGACACTCTGCGGCATCAAGGAAGAGACTACCGACACCTATACATACCTTCCTAAATGTCAGATTAAAGAAAATGCAACATCCGTGGGTTATTGCTCAGCTACAGACCTTGATGAGGATTTATTTCTTGAGACCGAAAAAACCCAGCAAGAGATGACTAAATACTTTAATCTAGAGACCCAAGAGTTCGCTGAAAAGGACGAAAACCCGTCCGAGGAGGATCAATATTGTATGGATGTCCTGGACCAGGCCACGTTCAACGACGGACACTGGTGTTCACCCATGTTATGGAAGGACCCAAACAAACCAATGGCAAACAACGCCAACATGGCCCTTAGGCGACTTAAGGGGATTCTCCGCCGGCTGAATGACCAACCCGAGATAAAGGAGAAATATAATACCGTAATCCAAGGATATCTCGACGATGGATTAGCAGAAATGGTACCACGGAATGAACTGCAAGGGGGTAAAAGAACATATTATCTTCCAACCCACTACGTGGTAGAAGCCCGGAAGGGTGGTAAAATCCGAGTAGTTAACGATGCCGCTGCTATGTATCAAGGCGAATCCCTGAATAGTCAGCTTTATACGGGGCCCAACATATATAGTACACTTATCGGCGTATTGATCAGGTTCAGGGAAAACCGGATAGCATTCACCTGCGACATCAAAGCCATGTTTCACCAGGTTCGTACGCTACCAAGAGACTCAGATTGTCTACGTATCCTATGGACGGATAAAATACTAACTCAACAGGAGATTAGTCAACTTACAATGAAGGATGTAGACGTAATGCGTATGATCGTCAGGATCTTCGGCGCTAAGGACTCGCCGGTAGCATGTAGTGACATGCTGAAGAAGACGGCAACCATGTGCGAAAACGAGTTCCCTCCTACCGTCATAGAAACCATCCGACGATGCTTCTACGTGGATGACGGATGCGCCGGCGCAGATAATGTGGACGAGGCATATCGGCTAGCAATGGGGATGGTAGAATGTTTAAAGAAAGGAGGTTTCCCGCTCGTGAAGTTCAGATCCCACGACAAGAAACTTATGGAAAAGTTTCCGGAGGACATCCGACTGGACAACAACAAAATGTACTCGGAGGATGTGGAACACCGTGTACTCGGTATTGAATGGGACATAGAATCAGACGAATTCATTTTCAAATATAAACCCCTACCCAAGCCTATGACGAAAAGGGGATGTTTGTCGATAAAAAGCGCAATCTTTGACCCACTAAATTTCATATCTCCGGTAACCTTGGCCGAATGAACCTGATTAAGGAAATGTGGATAGAAGGACTGGGATGGGATGAAGAACTCCCCCCACACCTCAGCGTCAAATGGAGAAAATGGACGGAACAGCTCGAACACCTACATCTTATGCGGATCCCTCGACCGTTCTTCCTCGATAAACTACCCACCGATATCTTCCAGCTCCATACCTTCTCGGATGCTTCGAATACCGGAATCGGCGTAGTCACCTTCTTAAGAAGACTAAGCAACGATGGAAACGGCGATACGAGCTTTTTATTTTCTAAAGCTAAGACAGTATCCGGGGAATTCGTAGCAACGATTCCAAGACTCGAGCTACAGGCTGCAGTTTGGGCAGTGAGACAGAACCGCATGGTCATGCGGAACCTACGAATCCCCATCGAATCTCAACACTTCTGGGTCGATTCGAGTATCGTTCTCTACTATCTCCACTCTCCATCCCGACGTCACACTACGTTTGTAGCGAACCGAGCCACGGAGATAAAACAGTGTACCGGCCGAGAACAGTGGCACCACGTAAACGGGAAAGAAAATCCAGCGGACTTATCAAGCCGAGGCGCCACCCCAAAACAACTCGGTAAAAGTAAACTCTGGCTTACAGGCCCGGAATTCCTACAGCAGCCACAATTGACATGGAGTACCCGATTCGACCCCGAACTCGATAGCGGAAAATACTCCGAGGACGACAAAGAGATCCGTAAAGTCCATAGAAGCAACGCAGTGGAAATTTATATTTGTCTGACTGAGCCTGCAAAGGACTCGGGCAGGCACTATAACGTTGCGACGATCATTCAACCAGCGGCGTCTTTACATCTGTTAATCGAGCGAACTTCATCAATGAGATGGCTCATCCACCACGTTATAACCCTTCGCAACTTCCTACGGTGGAAAGACAACAAGCCGATAGTTCAATGGAGTATACAAGAACTCATTATCGCGGAGAAGTGTATCGTTGGATATGTCCAGAGAGAAAGTTTCCCCGATGAGTGGGAACAACTCAGTGCGGGCAAGACCTTGAAACCGGACAGCCCAGTCTACCAACTGAGACCAATGATGGGAGAGGACGGACTGATCCGACTGAATACCCGGATGGCAAACGCCCCGGTCGAGTATGAGGTTAAATACCCGGCGCTTCTGCCCGGAACTTCGACACTAGCCAAGCTATTAATTCAACAATGTCACGAGGATAACCATCACGCAGGACAGAACTGGATTATAGCTAATATAAGACAAAGATATTGGATCACACACATCCAGCCACTGATCCGGAAAGTGTTGAAACGTTGCTTTACCTGCAGAAGATATCTAGCGCCACCACTCACACAAAAGATGGCCGACTTACCAGCCACCCGTCTACAGTCCGATTCCCCACCGTTCTACGTCACCGGAGTGGACTGTTTCGGACCGTTTATGGTCATCGAACGACGATCCAACATCAAATGCAATCAAACCGCGTCCACTGGCCTGTGGCGCGAGTCGTGGCAATACACCCGAGCAAAGACGGACTTGCGAGGACTGTGATGATACGAACGGCAAAGGGCCACTACCAACGCCCTATCCAGAGGCTGTGCCTTCTTGAAGGCAATGACAGCGGTGACTCTACAAGAGGTGACAAGTTCCCTACTCAAGATCCTGCTGCGGACATTGGTGACAATTATAAAAAGGGCCACTACCAACGCCCTATCCAGAGGCTGTGCCTTCTTGAAGGCAATGACAGTGGTGACTCCACGAGAGGTGATAAGTTCCCTACTCAAGATCCTGCTGCAGACATTGGTGACAATGCTAAACCCGTGTAAACCTTTCTCATCCTGTTGACAATGACAGATGAAAATGGACCCCCCTTAAACCAACTGTAACCACGCAATGGTATTTGTGTTTCCTCGTGTGTTATGTGGAGTCCAGCGTCACCCTGCAGATGTTTCGGCTGACGCAGGGTCGTTTATGTATTGTTTACCCTGATTTTGGTCATCGGGACCAACGACATTGGATTATTGGAAATGGTAAAGATTTGAAGTGGAATTCATTGTATTCATTGCAGTATGTTATGTTGTCCGTTGCGTGTGCAGTTCGGGGCGTAGGCGGTGTAACTAGTCCAGCTGTAGATCCCGGATTGCCGCGCAACACACCCTCTATCCCGTTACTCTGGTGGGTCCATGGTGCATCCACATGACTTCGACGATAGGGGGTTTTATGTTCTCAGTCGCGTTATTCTGGTGGGACCGTTACGTGGATTTTGGGGCGTAGGCGGTGTAACTAGTCCAGCTGTAGATCCCAGAATGTTGCGTAACCCCATCCCACATGACTTCGTCGGCTGAGCTTTATGTTGTTGGAAGTGTTATTCTGGTGGGTCCCTGGTGCATCCACGTGACTTCACTCCCAGTGTCTTCATTGTCCGTTATGTGCGCAGTTTGGGGCGTAGGCGGTGTAACTAGCCCAGCTGTAGATCCCAGATTGCCGCGTAACACCCCTTCCACGACAAAGATTTCCCAAAGAAGATGATTGAATGTAGTTGGAAATGATGAAAAGAATCAGACAACCTTACTATAAACCGAATGAGGACGCGTATGATGATGAAAATGTAATGATGCGCACCCTGGTGCTGCGCTTATAACAAATGATGATAGCCGGGGGGCTATAAACCCAATGATGATGTTGAAAGAAATGAAATGTGAAATAAATGGTGGAACTAAATGATGAAATGTGTTGAAATAAATGAAATGTGATGAAATAATAATGAGAAATGAAAAAAAAGACAAAAAAAAAGGTATAAAAAAGTCTAAAGAAAAGAATTGGAAAAAAGAAGAGGACATAAAAAGTCATAAAAACTGGTTGGATATTAATGTATAGCTATAGTAACTGTAAATGCTGAATGTATTAGCAATAAGATGGCAGATGCCTATATAGCAATGTTATTTAATAAACTGAATTACAAATAAACTGAATTATTCTGCAATCACTATAGTTCCAGACATTCTGGACTTATAATTAACTGATCTAATTTGTAACGGACATAATCGTAAATATGGACCCAAATCGCCAAATTATCGGCGAATTACGTAATACGATAGATCTACTGGAATATCCGCAACCTGGATCCCCTAACTTTGATACGAATTGGAACGCCCTGATAAATGAGAACGTGCGAGTCGTTAAATTCACCGGGCGAGAGGGACCGGATTCCCGGAACCTACGAAAGCTCCGGTTGGCCGATGCTAGTATGAGACTGAAAAGAACTCGGAACGCAAAGGCAACCGGAGGGGACGAGTCGTCGTTCTGGGAAACGTTCCGGCAAAGCATCTACAAATCCCGATGTTTGATATACGACAACAAAGGAAACGAGACGCCCACCTCGAAAGCGATTACATTGGCGAGATGCCAAAGTTTCGTCGACGACAAGAGTACGTACCTCGCCCACTGGGGAAACCTGTCGGAGTGTACGGCGACGCTACGAGAGGAACGTATATCGATCATCCAGAATCGCGACAACTACCAGGAAAAGTACCGGGCGAAAGAATACGTCGATCCTTGGTCGTCGTCCTCGGAACCCTGGACGGTTTGGTATTGGTGTGTCGAATATTCCCGACACCCAGACAGGAAGTGCAGGCAGCCGGAGCGATCTGGTTACTACCTCCGGAAATCCAAAAGATCCTCTTCGACTTCGACGTCATTAAAATCGGGTTGGATATAAAACCGGACGTCCGGAACGACTACGCGAACGCTCCTTCAGGAAGAGACCAACGAGACGACCTCAACGCCCTTAGCCATTGCGTCGACACTCAAACGCTATTAGCCTGGTTACGATTCGCCGAGTTCATGCGAGGATTCCGAGAGGTGAGACCGACGAAATCCGGGATCAGCTACCTCGCTGTGCTAAACAGCGGCATCGACTTCAAACCTCAGAAACTCCGGGATTATAATAAAATATATGGTGGATACCTGGGATTAGAAATAAAGAGCGAGCGAGAGGGTCGATGGAAGGACGTGGAGAGAAAGTGGACGATACACCAAAGGTGGGAGAATCCGGATCGACGGAACTACATCTATGTCGTTATGGAATCATACACCGTCGCTAAGTTTTGTGATATAAATGTTTAATGTATTTTATTGAGATACCGGAAGTATCCCAGATAATCGGTTTGACCTTTGCAATGTGTACGGTGAAGGGATTGATCTATATTAGATAGTAGGTAAGGCATTGCAAAGGGGGTTTATATATTCATTGTCGTTTGTTTGATTAAAGTTTGGAGTTAATATTTAATTGTGATTTCCCTGTTTTAATATTGGCGCAGTGTGATTTCCATAAAACATGAAATTATCAATAACATCCGATTTGCATGTTGGGAAACAGCATTGAGGGCGGAGATCAACTTGTTAGTGTTGCAAGGGAAAATCGAGGAGGAAAAAAAGGACGAAGCTTTGCTAATGAAGATACAGATTTCCGTAGAAGACAACATTTTAAAGAAAATGCATATAGACGGCCGAACCACAGCAAATTCTTTACTAACAAAACTCAAAGAGGTATGGACACAGTTGGTGGTACCAACCGACGGAGTAAATTCATTAGAGTTTGACATAGTGTCAAGGGACGATGTAACCAAATTTGATGACAATTTGAGACTACTCCGCTATAAACGAACGATTTCCGATGATCTAGCTATTAGTATATTCATAAAAAACATAAAAAATGAAGCGTCAAGAAAGATTGTTCTGGTCCAGCAATTCACATCATGGGATGCGTTGGTGCGTTTCATTATGGACACGGGTATCTCTCTAACCAATTATAACCAACATACTTCGCATCTACCAGTATCAGGAGCCGTAAAAACGGGATGCTACAATTGCGGTGTAGCCGGCCACTTTGCCAGACAATGCTTCAAGCGGTGCAATCGTTGCACCAATCACAATCACTTGCCTAAAGACTGTTTAAAAGGAAAATCAAAAAACGACGCTTCACAGTAGTGGGGGGTGCAACTACTGGGATCATCAACGAACCGATAGCACCATTCATTTACGCAGAAATCGATTTGAATGGTGGAAGCCCACGCATAGCTATGTTAGACACCGGATCTGAATTAAACTTAATGTCAATAAACCTGGCTAATGACTTGTCAGTTCCGATTATACCGCATGGTATATATTTTCGTACAGCATCTGGTGATGTTGTTAAATCGAGAGGTTTTGTTCAGGTTTGGGTCAAGTGGGGAGATATTCGTCAAACATTTGATTTTCATGTACTGGGAGATCCTCCATTTGATTTAATACTTGGCATTAGGGCCATACGGACCTTCCCCTCAATATTATCTTATCCCATTGTGGCGATGACTGCGACTACGACTACCGATACAGCTCTTTCAAAGGAATACTTTTTTAAACTTTTCCGTTGGCCATCATCATGGTCATCCGATAATACAAAACGTCTCCACGATTTGATCTGGGAATTTCAGGATATATTTAGTCGATCGAAATTCGATGTTGGAAGAATGAAATCATTCACCCATCACATAGAAACGTCTGGTCCTCCTATTTTCAGAAGACAATACAAAAACGCATACACAGAACGAGAAAATGTACACAAGATAATCACGGAGATGCATAAAAATAACATTATCTCTCCTGCTTCTTCGCCATGGAATTCGCCATATTTGTTGGTAGATAAACCTGACCACTCAAAACGATTTTGTGTTGATTTTAGACCTCTAAACAAAGTCACTCAGGACAATAAATTCCCCATGCCAGTAATAGATGAACTTTTAGATAGACTTCAAGGAAAGAAAATTTTTTCGACGTTAGACATGACGGCCGGTTATTGGCAAGTACCCCTATCTGAGGAAAGTAAACCGAAGACGGCTTTCCAAGCGGATCATAGACAGTGGCAATTCAATGTGTTAGCAATGGGATTGAAAAATGCGGGCCCAGAATTCCAACAAGACATGCAAACTGTATTAAGTGGTCTCAACACGTTTCCTTACCAGGACGACATCATCAACGCTACTGAGACTGAAGAAGAACATCTAGAGAGCCTACAGAAAATTTTCGTACGATTACGAAATGAAGGAATTAAATTAAAACCATCAAAATGCGCATTTGGTCTAACTGAGATATCGTATTTGGGTTTTATAATTCAAGATGGACAAGTCAAACCTGATCCTGATAAAATAAAGTGTATACAAGAATTTCCTACGCCAACCAATGGAAAGGAATTACAGTCATTTCTTGGACTCATTAACTTTTATTCAAGGTTCGCTAAGAGATTAGCTACATACGCGGCTCCCTTATATGAGTTGACAACAAAATCAAAAAATAAATTCAAATGGTTACCCGAACATTCCGAAGTCTTTGATAAAGTAAAAAATTTATTCTCTGAAGCAGTATCATTATACATTCCCGATTTATCACAAGCTTTAATAGTCAGAACCGACGCAAGCGATAGGGCTGTTGGAGCTGTGTTGAGTCAAATAATTAATTCTGAAGAAGTCCCAGTGCATTTCGCAAGTCGAACCCTACGCGGATCGGATCTTAACTGGTCAACTACTGATAAAGAATTTTTTAGTTTACATTGGGCAATCATAAAATTTGAAATGTACTTAAAGGGAAATGAAGTAACAGTTTACACTGACCACAAACCATTAATTGGACTGATAGACAAGAGAGCTGGAAACAATCAACGACAAAGACGATGGCTAGATTATATACAGGACTTTAAATTAAATGTTAACTATATACGTGGAGTTGAAAACGTTGTGGCAGACACTTTGTCTCGCTTGCCATTAGACTCAACGTTCCCAAATGTAAAGGCCGCTCCATTCGTACCAAACGCCGTTTGTGCTCTCAAGGCGTTATCTGACAAAGATTCCGAGATAGTAGCAAGGCAATACCATGATGCGGGACATTACTCTATAAACAAAACTCGTGCGGCAATTTTAAATGACGGCCTATGGTTCCCAAAAATGAGATCCACACTACGATCAATTCAAGATGATTGTATAGAGTGTCGCACAAAGAAGTCGTACACAAAAAATCCCCCAAAAGGAGAACTACCAAACCTAAAAACTTGTGCTATTGGGGAGATTGTCTCTATTGACATTGTTGGACCCTTACCAACAACAAGATTAGGATTTCGTTACATCTTGTCGATGATAGATATGGCGTCACGTTACCTGGAAGCGGTACCAATGAAAATGGTTACAGCGCAAATAACTGCAGATGCCTTTCAGAAAGGATGGGTATTTAGACATGGTCCTCCACGACGAATCCACACCGACAACGGTTCCCAATTTCGTTCTGCATTGTTTAATAATATTCTGGAAACTGCCTTTTGCAATTATGAAATTGATCATACATATTCATCGCCGTACTATCCTCAAGGCAATGGAGTTATTGAAAGAATACACCGTACTTTAAAAGATCGCATTCGATGCATGTCTGGGGATTGGCAATCGAACTTATCGGAAGCTGTTTATAATATAAATCGCCATGTTCACGATGGTATAGAGTGTTCGCCGTTTTTCGCACTCTATGGGTATAATGTCCCACCAGCCACTTACCCAGCAATGCTTAAAGAAAACCCATCCATCATGCAATCGTTAGCTCCTCCTATCCCACCACCACAAAGATCAACGTTTGGCCCCAAATTTCACCCACCTCAACGAGTTGTAGCAAAATTATCTCCGCAGGTTGTTTGCCTAGATCAATATGGAACTGTGAATATAAGAAAATGTACTTAGTTCAATATTATTGACTCCATTTAGCGTGATTCTAATTTAGATTCATATTTTTGATGTTGTTGAATTTTGTAAGGGGGATATGTGATATAAATGTTTAATGTATTTTATTGAGATACCGGAAGTATCCCAGATAATCGGTTTGACCTTTGCAATGTGTACGGTGAAGGGATTGATCTATATTAGATAGTAGGTAAGGCATTGCAAAGGGGGTTTATATATTCATTGTCGTTTGTTTGATTAAAGTTTGGAGTTAATATTTAATTGTGATTTCCCTGTTTTAATAAGTTTATCTGTAAAACTCTCGATAACCTCATTACGGCGGTTCCTCTTTCCTTCGTCGACTACGACTGGAATGAGGTTATGAACCACGCATTCAAAGCGGTCGAGAACATTACACCAGAAGAGACGAAAACGCTCGCCATTATCGATTCCTGGGACGAAGGCGGACCTTACGACATCCCTACGATTACCGATCTTCTCAGTGCGGAGGAGCCTCTGATTACTTCGGAAGGGGAAGAACTATGGCTACATGAGGGTGTTCTACTCTCCACCCCGAAGCGACAACTCGAGCCGGAGGCCGCTTACCAACCAGCCGCCAAACGGATTGCTTCGGCCGAACCTACGACGAAAGCAGGCGTATTATCCCCACTCGGCTCCGGTAGCCCTGCGAGGGAGTTAATCACCACCTCCGCGTTGAGCGACTTCGGCGATATATGCCAAAGGTTATCACCATATCCTTTCCCGGGTGGCGAAGACTGGTCTTCGGAGATTCCGAGTACCAGCAACCAACAGCCCCGCTCAGCGATACTGGTTGAAAAGGGTCCCAGCGCTGCGCCGACTCCCGACGATCTCCTCGGAATCCCTCCGTCGAAAACCCCGGCACCTCTTCGCCGACCAGCAGTGGCAACTACACCCTCCGTTCCGCAGGATCCTATGCAACTAACCCGTTGGTACACCGAGCAAACCGAATGGATCCACCACCAGAAACAGTCGTCCGAGTTGAGACCGACGGGACACAAAGAAGGTTATCGGAGCGAGGACCTACTACGCAAAAGCCCAGCCTTCCGCGGGCTACCGACCACCATGAATATTCAGAAGAGCGACCGACGACTCGAGTATTACGTCGGCGTCCCGATTCCGATATTCCCCGGTCGAGAGATGCTGTTGGAGGTGTGCGGTAACTGCGGTTCGGAGCAGTGCTCACGCGGTAGAAGGAATCGGGTTACCGATTCGTGCCTCCAGCTCCTCGGGATACTCTATTGCCCATACTGCGCGACATCGGGCCACGACATTTCCGTCTGTCCGATCCTATATAACCTCTGCACCACGTGCGGTTTCCGTGGACATTCCGCTAGCCCCCGCTGCTATATCAAATGTCCTACCAAAGACGTTACCGCTATGGGAAATATGGTCATGTTTGAAACATACGCAAACAGCCACATAAAGACCAAGGTTCAGAGAAACGCTCGGAATATCGCGCAGGAGATGGCGTGTGGGTATTTCTCCTTCCCGGAACGCCTCCACACGTCGGCCACGCTGCCTTTCCATTACGTGGATCTGTTGCTGAGCGCCGGATTATTCGGCCCATTCGAAGTCATTAGACGCTTATACTTGTATAAAGAGGAGTTCGGTGACGGAAAGTGGTTCCTAGAGGCGCGCAACACCGAGTTGGAAAGACGAACCGATATGATCCCGATGCCATCGAAAGGAAGAGCCGCCAGGAGACAAGCCGAAGCGTTGCTCACGATGGATGTTGACGCTCCCCTTCCAGCTCTAGCGATCGACGAGAGTCGACGGGCGAAGAGGAGAAAGGCGTATCAGAGAAAGAAATAGTGGATCGGGATATTCCAGGAACATTTATTGAACATTTATTTTTATACATATATATATATAAACTCTAGGCCAAATTAATCAAGACTATGCAATATTAAATTTGGGTTTTTTATATTGGGAATGACCTACGCAAACTCAATCTACCGATAGACCTCACGAAGGTCATTGGGGGGGACTGTTCGCGGTATTTCAACTTTTCATAACGCGAGTTGAATATTTTTTGTATTTATTTAAAATGATTATTCCGATATCACTACTGGGTGCGGGACCATGGGTTTTGGGCACATTCTATGGACTGGGGGCGATTTATGGGCGAATATTGGGGCGACTTACAGGGTACGGGAATAATTTCATGTTTATAAGGGCCAGGGGTGGGAGGCAAAGTTAAGCAGTATTCAGGTTAGCCTGAGTACTATTAGGCCCTGGCCAACTTCCTGCTGCCCGTAGAGCTGGATTTGGTAACGCGCCAGGCCTAAAGGACAAGGACTGCCCTTAGCGGTCCCTGGCCAACAGCAGTTATTACGAGCCTGAAAAGGACATCGGAACGCCAGCTGCTTGTGTCAGGGACTTGCGACGGGAAACGACACGACAGACCCCTAGCCAAGCCGTACTGGTTCTCGATGATCGTTCCCTTCGGGGTTCGTGAGGGGTGGGACGGACACGTGAAAGGGTCTACCAACTAACAGAGGAAGGGTTTGACGAGGACTGCCCTTAGCGGTCTCTGGTCAACAGCAGTTATTACGAGCCTGAAAAGGACATCGGAACGCCGGCTGCTTGTACCAGGGATTTGCGACGGGAACCGACGACAGACCCCTTAGCCAAGCCGTACTGGTTCTCGATGATCGTTCCCTTCGGGGTTCGTGAGGGGTGGGACGGACACGCGACGGGGTCGAAAGACAAAGGACTGGACTCTACTGGCCTACCGACTGTTCGGAGCAGTTTCTCGGCTGCCGAAGCGACTACGAGCCTGAATAAGGACTCGGAAAGCCTAGGTGGTTGGGTCTCTGCGATGAACCGACGGACCCCTAGCCAAGCCGTACTGGTTCTCGATGATCGAACCCTTCGGGGTTCGGGAGGGGTGGGACGGACACACGAACGGGTCCACCGACACGACAGACTCCTAGCCAAGCCGTACTGGTTCTCGATGACCGATCCCTTCGGGGTTTGAGAGGGGTGGTATGGATACACGACAGAGTCTACCGACTGGACCGACCCTTAGCCAAGCCGTGCTGGTTCTCGATGATCGATCCCTTTGGGGTTCGGGAGGGGTGGAACGGACACGCGACAGGGTCGACCGACACCGACACTACGGCATCAAGACTAGGACTGAGGGAAAATCTGGGGAACATTAGTTGGGCTAAAATCTGACCGAACAGTGGGTAATTAAATAATATACTGTAGGGATTTATATTGTCGTGTATAATTATTGTGAATATTTGGTGTATATTGATTTAGGGAAGCCCAATTAATTCTCAATCAAGGTTCAGTGAGATTAGCTCAAGGTTCAACTGTAGGGAAGTTACATTAAAGCGTATATCCAACCAATGCAGCTTTTTCTCAACCGCAATCTTGCATCTAAGAAATTACTCCTTCTCCACAATCAATATCCGGTGACTGGCCGGGACTCCGTGGTCTGTAAAGCCCCGCCTCCAGCATCGGCGTTTTTCCCACCTGGTGTCGGGATAACGGCAACAAACATATAGATATGCAGCTTGTAATATAACAAAGATATTATTGTACAACATATAGATATGCAGCTTGTTATATAACAAAGATATTATTGTACAACATATAGATATGCAGCTTGTAATATAACAAAGATATTATTGTACAACATATAGATATGCAGCTTTTAATATAACAAAGATATTATTGTACAACATATAGATATGCAGCTTGTAATATAACAAAGATATTATTGTACAACATATAGATATGCAGCTTGTAATATGACAAAGATATTATTGTACAACATATAGATATGCAGCTTGTAATATAACAAAGATATTATTGTAAAACATATAGATATGCAGCTTGTAATATAACAAAGATATTATTGTACAACATATAGATATGCAGCTTGTAATATAACAAAGATATTATTGTACAACATATAGATATGCAGCTTGTTATATAACAAAGATATTATTGTACAACATATAGATATGCAGCTTGTAATATAATAAAGATATTATTGTACAACATATAGATATGCAGCTTTTAATATAACAAAAGATATTATTGTACAACATATAGATATGCAGCTTGTAATATAACAAAGATATTATTGTAAAACATATAGATATGTAGCTTGTAATATAACAAAGATATTATTGTACAACATATAGATATGCAGCTTGTAATATAACAAAGATATTATTGTACAACATATAGATATGCAGCTTTTAATATAACAACGATATTATTGTACAACATATAGATATGCAGCTTGTAATATAACAAAGATATTATTGTACAACATATAGATATGCAGCTTTTAATATAACAAAGATATTATTGTACAACATATAGATATGCAGCTTGTAATATAACAAAGATATTATTGTACAACATATAGATATGCAGCTTGTAACATAACAAAGATATTATTGTGCAACATATAGATATGCAGCTTGTAATATAACAAAGATATTATTGTACAACATATAGATATGCAGCTTTTAATATAACAAAGATATTATTGTACAACATATAGATATGCAGCTTGTAATATAACAAAGATATTATTGTACAACATATAGATATGCAGCTTTTAATATAACAAAGATATTATTGTACAACATATAGATATGCAGCTTGTAATATAACAAAGATATTATTGTACAACATATAGATATGCAGCTTGTAACATAACAAAGATATTATTGTGCAACATATAGATATGCAGCTTGTAATATAACAAAGATATTATTGTACAACATATAGATATGCAGCTTTTAATATAACAACGATATTATTGTACAACATATAGATATGCAGCTTGTAATATAACAAAGATATTATTGTACAACATATAGATATGCAGCTTGTAATATATCAAAGATATTATTGTACAACATATAGATATGCAGCTTGTAATATAACAAAGATATTATTGTACAACATATAGATATGCAGCTTGTAATATAACAAAGATATTATTGTACAACATATAGATATGCAGCTTGTAATATAACAAAGATATTATTGTACAACATAGATATGCAGCTTGTAATATGACAAAGATATTATTGTACAACATATAGATATGCAGCTTGTAATATAACAAAGATATTATTGTAAAACATATAGATATGCAGCTTGTAATATAACAAAGATATTATTGTACAACATATAGATATGCAGCTTGTAATATAACAAAGATATTATTGTACAACATATAGATATGCAGCTTGTTATATAACAAAGATTTTATTGTACAACATATAGATATGCAGCTTGTAATATAATAAAGATATTATTGTACAACATATAGATATTCAGCTTTTAATATAACAAAAGATATTATTGTACAACATATAGATATGCAGCTTGTAATATAACAAAGATATTATTGTAAAACATATAGATATGCAGCTTGTAATATAACAAAGATATTATTGTACAACATATAGATATGCAGCTTGTAATATAACAAAGATATTATTGTACAACATATAGATATGCAGCTTTTAATATAACAACGATATTATTGTACAACATATAGATATGCAGCTTGTAATATAACAAAGATATTATTGTACAACATATAGATATGCAGCTTTTAATATAACAAAGATACTATTGTACAACATATAGATATGCAGCTTGTAATATAACAAAGATATTATTGTACAACATATAGATATGCAGCTTGTAACATAACAAAGATATTATTGTGCAACATATAGATATGCAGCTTGTAATATAACAAAGATATTATTGTACAACATATAGAAATGCAGCTTTTAATATAACAACGATATTATTGTACAACATATAGATATGCAGCTTGTAATATAACAAAGATATTATTGTACAACATATAGATATGCAGCTTTTAATATAACAAAGATCTTATTGTACAACATATAGATATGCAGCTTGTAATATAACAAAGATATTATTGTACAACATATAGATATGCAGCTTATAATATAACAAAGATATTATTGTACAACATATAGATATGCAGCTTGTAATATAACAAAGATATTATTGTACAACATATAGATTTGCAGCTTGTTATATAACAAAGATATTAGTGTACAACATATAGATATGCAGCTTGTAATATAACAAAGATATTATTGTACAACATATAGATATGCAGCTTGTAATATAACAAAGATATTATTGTACAACATATAGATATGCAGCTTGTAATATATCAAAGATATTATTGTACAACATATAGATATGCAGCTTGTAATATAACAAAGATATTATTGTACAACATATAGATATGCAGCTTGTAATATAACAAAGATATTATTGTACAACATATAGATATGCAGCTTGTAATATAACAAAGATATTATTGTACAACATAGATATGCAGCTTGTAATATAACAAAGATATTATTGTACAACATATAGATATGCAGCTTGTAATATATCAAAGATATTATTGTACAACATATAGATTTGCAGCTTGTAATATAACAAAGATATTATTGTACAACATATAGATATGCAGCTTGTAATATAACAAAGATATTATTGTACAACATATAGATATGCAGCCTGTAATATATCAAAGATATTATTGTACAACATATAGATATGCAGCTTATAATATAACAAAGATATTATTGTACAACATATAGATATGCAGCTTGTAATATAACAAATATATTATTGTACAACAAAGATATGCAGCTTGTAATATAACAAATATATTATTGTACAACATATAAATATGCAGCTTGTAATATAACAAAGATATTATTATACAACATATAGATATGCAGCCTGTAATATATCAAAGATATTATTGTACAACATATAGATATGCAGCTTGTAATATAACAAAGATATTATTGTACAACATATAGATATGCAACTTGTAATATAACAAAGATATTATTGTACAACATATAGATATGCAGCTTGTAATATAACAAAGATATTATTGTACAACATATAGATATGCAGCTTGTAATATAACAAAGATATTATTGTACAACATATAGATATGCAGCTTGTAATATAACAAAGATATTATTGTACAACATATAGATATGCAGCTTGTAATATAACAAAGATATTATTGTACAACATATAGATATGCAGCCTGTAATATATCAAAGATATTATTGTACAACATATAGATATGCAGCTTGTAATATAACAAAGATATTATTGTACAACATATAGATATGCAGCTTGTAATATAACAAAGATATTATTGTACAACATATAGATATGCAGCCTGTAATATAACAAATATATTATTGTACAACATATAGATATGCAGCTTGTAATATAACAAAGATATTATTGTACAACATATAGATATGCAGCCTGTAATATATCAAAGATATTATTGTACAACATATAGATATGCAGCTTGTAATATAACAAAGATATTATTGTACAACATATAGATATGCAGCTTGTAATATAACAAAGATATTATTGTACAACATATAGATATGCAGCTTGTAATATAACAAAGATATTATTGTACAACATATAGATATGCAGCTTGTAATATAACAAAGATATTATTGTACAACATATAGATATGCAGCTTGTAATATAACAAAGATATTATTGTACAACATATAGATATGCAGCTTGTAATATAACAAAGATATTATTGTACAACATATAGATATGCAGCTTGTAATATAACAAAGATATTATTGTACAACATATAGATATGCAGCTTGTAATATAACAAAGATATTATTGTACAACATATAGATATGCAGCCTGTAATATATCAAAGGTATTATTGTACAACATATAGATATGCAGCTTGTAATATAACAAAGATATTATTGTACAACATATAGATGTGCAGCTTGTTATATAACAAAGATATTATTGTACAACATATAGATATGCAGCTTGTAATATAACAAAGATATTATTGTAAAACATATAGATATGCAGCTTGTAATATAACAAAGATATTATTGTACAACATATAGATATGCAGCTTGTAATATAACAAAGATATTATTGTACAACATATAGATATGCAGCTTGTTATATAACAAAGATATTATTGTACAACATATAGATATGCAGCTTGTAATATAACAAAGATATTATTGTACAACATATAGATATGCAGCTTTTAATATAACAAAGATATTATTGTTAAACATATAGATATGCAGCTTGTAATATAACAAAGATATTATTGTACAACATATAGATATGCAGCTTGTAATATAACAAAGATATTATTGTACAACATATAGATATGCAGCTTGTTATATAACAAAGATATTATTGTACAACATATAGATATGCAGCTTGTAATATAACAAAGATATTTTTGTACAACATATAGATATGCAGCTTTTAATATAACAAAGATATTATTGTACAACATATAGATATGCAGCTTGTAATATAACAAAGATATTATTGTACAACATATAGATATGCAGCTTGTAATATAACAAAGATATTATTGTACAACATATAGATATGAGCTTGTAATATAACAAAGATATTATTGTACAACATATAGATATGCAGCTTTTAATATAACAACGATATTATTGTACAACATATCGATATGCAGCTTGCAATATAACAAAGATATTATTGTACAACATATAGATATGCAGCTTTTAATATAACAAAGATATTATTGTACAACATATAGATATGCAGCTTGTAATATAACAAAGATATTATTGTACAACATATAGATATGCAGCTTGTAATATAACAAAGATATTATTGTACAACATATAGATATGCAGCTTGTAATATAACAAAGATATTATTGTACAACATATAGATATGCAGCCTGTAATATAACAAAGATATTATTGTACAACATATAGATATGAGCTTGTAATATAACAAAGATATTATAGTACAACATATAGATATGCAGCTTGTAATATAACAAAGATATTATTGTACAACATATAGATATGCAGCTTTTAATATAACAACGATATTATACAACATATATATATGCAGCTTGTAATATAACAAAGATATTATTGTACAACATATAGATATGCAGCTTGTAATATAACAAAGATATTATTGTACAACATATAGATTTGCAGCTTGTAATATAACAAAGATATTATTGTACAACATATAGATATGCAGCTTGTAATATAACAAAGATATTATTGTACAACATATAGATATGCAGCTTATAATATAACAAAGATATTATTTTACAACATATAGATATGCAGCTTATAATATAACAAAGATATTATTGTACAACATATAGATATGCAGCTTGTTATATAACAAAGATATTATTGTACATCATATAGATATGCAGCCTGTAATATATGTGAAAGATTCATACAAGTGTCTGGTCGAGATTCTGGTGAGACGTCTGGCGTAATGTCAGGTCTAGCGTCCAGGTCATTAGATTTCGTCCGCCTTGTTTCCTCTTGACCTTGGCGTTGGCTTTCGCTTTAGATTTGACAACTGTGTCGATTTTTATCTCGGCACCCTCTGGTATGGTATTGGTTGTCGCGTCGAATAACGGTGGCCATTCGTCTGATGGTCGCTGTAGGAAATCGGGTCCTCTAAACCAAAATGATTTATTGTCCGGTTTACAAAAGTCGATCAGTAGCATCCCCAGTGATGCGATGTCAGCTAGGTTCAGCTTCCCTGGACAGTGACGCCAATCTTGTTTGAGCGACCGGTCTAGTATTTCAGCCCGTCTGTTGGCTACGAAAGTCTTGAACTCAAACGCTTCGTTGTTTATGTACCAAAGTACCAACGTCGCATCCATCCAATATGTGACCTTCAAGTTAGCCTCCAGCTCGCGTTGAACTAAACTGACAATATCGGTGGATATCGTCCCGGCTTGCAGCTCTCCATGAGGTACAGTCATATACTTGAACGGCACTGTTCTAGCCCTTGAAGTAACGAGAGACACTTCGTAGCTGTCCAATGTCACTTGTCGTTTAAGGTATAAAGTAACCCCCAGTCCATCCTTACTAGCGTCACTGAAGCTGTGAAGCTCTAAATCGGCAGGAAAGGTGGTCTGCAAAGGAAAATATACCCTTGGTATGGTGTAGTCTTGTAGGAACGTCAGTTGGGCTTCCCAGTCCCTCCATTGCTCAGCTAACTTTTCTGGGATGGGATCGTCCCATTCCAGTCCGGCTTGCCAAATGCTGCGGAGTATGATCCTAGCATGTAGGATCACTGGACTAATGAAACACAATGGGTCATACAATTGACTCATGGTCGATAAGCAAGTTATCTTAGTGAGAGGTCTAGTCTGGTCGTTGGACCTTACACGTACCCTAAAATTGTCGGTGTTAGGGTCCCAACTAAGTCCTAATACTTTGGTCGTAGGTAGAGGTTCTAGGTCTAAGTCCAAGTCACCTCCACTGCGATCGGTCGGGTCAAATGAGTTCACTAGTTCGGGTTCGTTGGAAGCGAACTTCAAAAGGCGGAATCCGCCCTCAGCGAGACAATCCTGGAGTTGGTGTGCTACGGTCATAGCGCACTCCAAAGTGTCACAACTCTTGAGGCCGTCATCCACGTAGAAATCTCGTTCCACTGTCCGAGCTACTTCTGTGTCAAATTGGTCTTGTCTGTCTAATGCGGTTTGCTTTAAGGCGTACATGGTGCAGTTGGGGCTGTCCCTGGCTCCGAAAACTCTTACCTGCATTTGGTAAGTTTTTGGCGGAAGTTCTAAATTTCCGTCCGGATACCAAAGAAACCTCAAGCTGTCCCTGTCCCGCTCCAAAGCCTTAACCTGGTGAAACATGGCCTCTACGTCACAGGTGAAAGCCACTTTGCGTTGTCTAAAACGCATTAGGACTCCCATGAGGTAATTATTCATATTCGGCCTGTCCATCAATTCGCTGTTCATAGACATCCCTTGGTAAAGTGCTGCGCAGTCGTTGACTACACGCACCTTGCCAGGTTTGTCCGGGTGTCGAACAAAATGATGTGGCAGGTAATATGTCTGATCTGTGGTTACCTCGGGATTTAACATCCTAATGGCGAATCCCTTTTGGAGATACGTCTGAAGTGGCGCATTGTATTGCATATGGGCCGTCTCATCACGCAACAATCGCTGCCTTATTGATTTGAGTCGCCTCAAAGCAAGCGGATAGTTGTTAACGAGCTTAGGTTGTCCATTGCGCCACAACATGCCAACCTCGTAGTGGCCATTCGCGGTCTGGCGAATGGTATCTCTCATAATATTTAATGACCGTTTTTCCTGTTCTGACATAGCGGTCTCGTAACTACCGGGTTCTGCTGAGTCCTGTTCCAACCATCGAATGGTCCGTTCAGTCAGCAGTCGGTCAAGCGCTGCTTGCACTGCGCCATGGTCCTCGTCCACGTCTTCGTCCGCTGCGGTGGCTAGTGTCAATGTGTCTGGTAGGCTCGCAAGCCTTCCGGTGTCACTAGTCGGTGTCGAATCGTCGTGTGGCGGTTTGACAACTTCTTGATCTGTCGGTAGGCTCGCAAGCCTTCCTAGATCAATGACCGGTGTCGAAGCCTGGTGGGTGGGGTCAATGACCTTCGGATTTTTCGGTAGGCTCGCAAGCCTTCCAAAACCCTCGTTCATCGAGTCATCCACAGCAACAACCCTTTGGTCTTCAGTAGTCAATACAACCTGGTTTACTGCAAGTAGTTGTAAGTCAGAGGTCCGTGTGGTCGTGTCCAGATCAGTTATGTCAGTATCAGTTACGTCTGCGTTTGCGATGCAAGTCTGTCGTAGTGCAGTCTGTACAATTGGACCACAGGAATGTGAAGGAAAATTATCTATCGTAGTAGTCAATGAACTACACGTACTCAAAACGTCGTCCTCCTGGTCACTTACCTCTAGTGAATGCACTGGTGCTCTAGTATACCAACCTATGGGAGTTCTACATGCGTAGGGGTTGCCCGCTGTAATAACAGATGGGCATGTCTCCCATACCTGATGTAAGTTAAACTGGTCTGTCCGCGATTGAACGATAATTAACAGGACATTCCGGTATTCCAAGGTGTCGGAAATACTTACGATCTTCCGGTGATTGCTCTGGCACAGGGCCGAGCAAGTTACTAAAGTCCTTCGTAGCTGCAAAGGTCAAATTTCTTACCGGAAGTAATGAGCGCTCCTCCTTGCTGTGTTCCGCTTTGGAAAGAAGAGTGTCTAAGGTTAGTTTTACTCTTGTCACTGGAATCGCTCGCTTACCATGCATGCTGCTTACAGTATACTGAGCAGTCTTACCTTGACTCATGTCCGTAACCACGTCGGCTACTTGTTCGTCGACATAACTATGCGATGACGCAGAGTCTAAGATAGCGTATATACGCTTGCTCCCTCGGGTTCCGGTAATCTTTATAGGAATCACGCTAAACCCTTTCAATTGGTTCTGTGTGAGGAGTGTTACCGATGGCTGTTCCTCCCCGCATGCACGTAAAAGGTGTCGTCTTCCTCCTCGTCCTCGTCCGATGATTCCGATTGATCCATACAGTCTGTGTAGAAAGTACGAATCTCGCGCACGCTCTTTATAAAGCACGTCGCATCTAGCCGCTTTATCTAGATACTCTCGTCGAAAGCGTTTGGTCGGAGTATGACTGTTCGTGTGAAGTAACGTGTCATGGTTACGTCCACACAGAGGACATGTATCATCGCTCGGGCAATCCTTCCGGACGTGTCCAGGCTTTGTACATCTCCAATAAGAATCCAAAGATCGAATTTGGAGTCTCCTCTCTTCAACTCCCAACTCCCTAAATGCGCGACATCCACAAATATTATGTACGCTATGGTTTCTGCCGTTCCTTTCGCAATATGAGCATCCCGCAAAGTCTGCCGGCAACTGTTGTCGTGGCTGCTTGGTGCCGATAGGCGTCAGAACTTTAGAAGTCTCAGTTGGGGTGGCATAGGTAATGGCTTTCGCGTTTGTCGGCAATGGTTTGGTCTGAGTCGGCGCAGCAATAGTTATCCCTTCTGCCGCTATATGGTGATCAGTATAGTTCGATCGAGTCTCTACTACGGCCTCCCGCGAAATCAGTTGGTAGACGTCGGTGAGTTTCAGTAGTCCGCCAGCCTCTTCACTCTGATACTCGATGCGTCGCCATTCTCGTGGTAATCGATGATGAAGTCGACCGATTATTCGAATGAGAACTGTCGGTGCGTTAGCGTATTCGAGTTGTCCAATGGACCATAAAGTCCCTATAGCGTTTTTTATTTCGTCCGCGAGACGTAAAAGATCGATCGGTTTCAAAATACTTCCTCCTCTACAGAGGTCTTCAATAATGGATTTAGCCATGGCGATGTTGCCGCCGTAAATCGAATATAGACGGTCGTACACCAACTCAAAGGCATCTGGAACACCGATGAAGGTTTCCGCTAATCGTTTCGGCTCACCAGACAAAACTTGGAGCAAGTAATTAAACTTCTCCGTCGAGGTGAAAGCACACTTAGCGATCTGGGACTCTACATAGTCTACCAGTGTACGCCAGTGTTACGTGTTGCCAGAGAACTTCGGCAGTTGTTGTGCCGGTAATCCGTGTCTAGCCGCAAACTTCGCAATCTCGCTAACCAAATCCAACTGTCCGCGTCCCTGTTCGGTTGCGTCGTCCAGTCATTCCCTTCCGCGCGTTGTCCGTCGGTAGGAAATATTAACGGGATCTTCTTCTCGATGGTTCGGAGTCTGTCTAGTCTCTGTTCTCTCCTTAGTGGTCGATGTTGTCTAGGTTGTTCCCACTCCACGCTGGTTCGTGATCGATCCGACGGTTGCGCTTCGAGTCGCTCTTCGAGTTGAGCTAGTCGGTCCGTTACAGGTCGTATTATTTCGGCGAGTCTGTTGGTGCTGATCGCTTCCACTGGTTGCAACGTGGGTTTCTGTTGGGGTGTTTCTCATGGTGGATTGTCGATGTATGGGTTCGTCGTGTTCTCCTCCCGTTTGTAATCAGCCGCCGCTCCAGTACGGAATATTTCCCGTTCCGTCGACTCCGAGTCACTGGATGAGTTGCTGTCGTCCGGATAAGGTGGTTGGCGGGTTCGCGTATGGCGTATTACTCTTTGTCACGTTCGTTGTGGTCTGGGATCTACCGCTCTCCATCGTTGGGTAGGCTCGCAAGCCTTCCACGAAGTCGTAGTTCTCGTTAAACTTGGTTCGATCCTGTGGGTACTCGCTTTCGTCCTTCTGGGCTCCTCCCCGAGGCGCACCCATGAGGCGGTCGTGTTTCCACCACCCCTGGGGCCAGTCCGACTGATGTTATTATCAGACCGGGCCAGAGGGTGGCCCGATGCATCCCGAGTTCTGTTTTCAGTCCCCCGATCACACCGGCACAGCTCGTCGAACATGTAGCCAGATGGTCGGCTACTGTCAACTTACTGTGGCCTGACTGTACATTGAGCCAACTCAAAGTATAACAAAGAGTCAACCGGCGGGTGGACCAGTCAATAGCGATCAAGCACCAAGGTCGCCCTTGGGCCTAACCGACGGTCTTGTCCCAAGTGGGCTTGCGCTACCCAACATGGAATATTGACACATTTTCACCCGCCTTGCCGGCAGTATTGAGGGGAAGTAAGTTCCGCAAACAATACTGACTAGCTCGAAAGCTAGGAACAAGTAACCACTTACCAGTCACTGTACACGTGTACTCAACAGATGTTCACAAAATCAAGTACACAACGGTAAGCACAAAATCGAACACATACCATGCACACACAGAGGACAAAATCGGGAAAGACAAAATCGGGGTCAAAATCAGAGGGGACAAATTGTATCGACCAACAGGCTAATCGAGAGTACCTTATTTTGCCGTCAGGGCAAAATAACTTTGTGTGCACAAAGTATGCTGGGGCGCAGTAGAGATATGGTCCTACTAATACCAGCGGCGTCTGGACCAACTGGCAAGCACTCGCAGTGGCCACACATACAATCACGTGTACTCACGTACCCACAGCAACAGAAAGCTCAAAGACCCAAACAAATCCCAAAGACCAATCAGCTGAACATGGAGACAATAACATATAGTATCAAAAAAACGCGACGACCCTCACGAGTCCGCCGCCGCCTGCTGTGGGCACCCCTATAGAGACCTCACCTCTTTAGGCACCCACATCCATCTTCGTTGTTCGGTAGGCTCGCAAGCCTTCCACGAAGTCGTAGGTCTCGATAAACATTGGGTGCGGGGTCTAGTAAAAACATCAGAGTTAAGTGCTACTGTAGGTTTATAAATGACTGGGTTCGCGCAGCACGTCACAGGTTTAACTTGTAATGGTTTACTCACCTGTTTTACCGTCATAAACGCAGGTTCGTCTCTCTCTACAAGTAAACTACGGCTTACAGTAGGTGGAATACTTATCTTACCTGCGAGAATCGGAGATGAAGTCGCTCGTGGCTGCGGAATTGATTCCGACATAACAAACCTATTACCTTGCAAGGGTGATATTTCCTTCGGTTTTGCAACCATAACTGGTTTTACTGGAGTCGTGGGTTTGAGCATAGGAATAACTTGTGGAAAACGTTTACAGCAATCCTCGACGAACTCCTCTCCTCGATCTATCACTCCCACACTTCCTTCCTCGATTCGCTCCTGAATTCCGTGATATTGAGTCTTCATGCGATCCAGGGCAGACAAGTCATGTCCAGCTCGAGACCTTATAGATCTATCTTTCGCATCGAGTTCGAGGTCCTCTTGCGCGTTCGCCGCCTCGCGCGATCTACGATTTAGTTCGAACTGTAGTTGCATCTCCCTTTCGCGTCGATCGGCCACCTGTTGTTGTGCTGCTAACTCCTGGGAGACTTTAATGCAAGTCTGCATCAATCACCTACATCGCCCTGGGTCTATAGCAATAGTGTTAACCGAAATTCTGTCCATCTTCAGGATTTTATCTCTGGAAATGGATTGTTTTCGGCTGGAACCCAGTTCAAGAAGCGAACTGGAAAGCTATGGACTCATAGTGGACCCAGTGGTCACAAGTCCCAGATAGACCATATTCTGTTTCGTAGGAAATACAGGAGCTCTATACAAGACTGTAATGCATTTACACTTCGACCCTTCTCCAGTGATCACCGCCTTATTGTGGCCAAGGTAAGACTTAGTCTGAGTGCTAGCAGAACAACGAAATCTGCCTTGCCACGGCATGACTGGTCCTCTCTGTTGCAACAGCCAAGTGTGAGATCCAGCTTCACACTACAGCTGAGCAACAAGTATGAGGCTCTTGCCTCTGAGGCGGCAGATCACTGTGAGGGCTATACTGCCTTTACAGAAGCAGTTAAGTTAGCAGCTGCAGAAACAGTTCCTGTATACCCTCGAAACAGGAAAAGGGCCCCCTGGACTGACAACAAAATTCAGAAGTGCCGAAATGACCTTCATAAGGCGCAGAAAGAGTCCCGACTCAAACAGACTACAGCGGCCAAGAATGCAGTTAAAGCTGCATCTAGGTCCCTGAACAGGCAGTTCTCTGTTAATCTACAGGAGCTAATAAACCAACAGGTTGATGCCATCAATGATGCTGACGACAGCAGGCAATCATCCCAGGCATGGAAATCGATCAATCTGCTTACTGGGCGGAAAAGCCAACCAACCACCAAGGTTAAGGCTGAATCACCAGCCGATCGCCTCAATGGTTGGAAAGCCCACTTTGAAAAGCTCCTCAATAATGACAGGGTATTGCCTGATAACTTTATAGAAGTAAAAGTGTCTGAGTCTGTACTCCCAGATATTCCCATTGGCGATATCTCCTTTGCAGAAGTGAAGGCTGCTGCAAAGAGCATTAAGACCAATCGTGCCAGTGGAGTAGATGGTGTTCCCCCTGAGGTCTTTAAAATACCTGAGTGTTTAAAGCTCATCTATCCCATCATAGTAGACATGTACCGTACAAAAAGAGTCCCACAAGAAATGAAAACAAATAAGTTGGTGCCAGTTCCCAAGAAGGGCAACCTAACACTCTATGGTTCTTTTCGGGGAAGCTTGACACTAGAACAAAATCGCCTCCGCTTTGCAGGACATTGCTTTCGCCGTGAGGACCAGCCAGTGCATAATCTTGTACTTTGGCAGCCTCATGGAGTGAATAAGCATGGTGGACAGCCCATGACTTTCTTGAGACGCATCTTAAAGGACACTGGCCTTAAAGATGCGGATGATCTAGCAAATCTCATGTGTGATAGGGAGTTGTGGCGGTGCAATTTTGTTGACAAGCCGGCACAGCATTCTTAAAAATGCAGCTGCAATGCAGCATGCCGATCCTAGTAGTAGTAACTCCGCTTCCTGTATAGCTAAATGAGCATTTATTTGTCGCGCCTCCAACTTGGCACGAGCGTCCGATGCTGCTTTCTTCCGTGCTAACTCATCGGCTGCTGCCTGTCGTGCTAACACGTCAGCTGCCGCCTGTCGTGCTAACTCGTCGGCTGCTGCTGCCGCTTCTCGCGCTAAGTCCTCCTCCAGTCTCCGCATCTCCGATGCTTCGAATTCGGCTTGCGCTTTGAGTTTTGCAATTCTTGCTTCATCCTCTAATTGGGGGATGTGGAATTTGGTAGGCTGGCGAGCCTTCCGTAGATAGAACTTCCGTTGTCCCTCGCGGTTCGACTTCCATTTCTTCGATCGGTACGCCGCATCTACGAAGAAAATTGGTGAGCGTCTCTAACCTCCCGTCCAGGCAGTATAGTTCTTCTTCCTCTTCGGGTTGTAACAACGCGTCCGAAACTGACTCACCTAACAGTTGGTCGAGTTGTTCTTGCTGAGTCGATCCTACAACCGACTTAAACTGGATGAGGCTTTCCCTCGCAATTCAAGCAAAAAGTAAAGTAAGTTGTAAAGTGAGTAAAGTTGTCGCCACACAACTCTGCAAGTTCGTGTAAACCTTTAAGTTTATCTACGGAAGCATGTACCCTACTTTCTATCCTTACCTGTAAGGTGTAGAACTCGTATCTCGACATCGGGGCGGTTAACTCGCGTAAAACGCGAAAACCTTCTCCGAAGTTTCGAGTTATATGGGCCATGTGTCCTCCTATACTCCTAATAATGTTCTCCTGGCTTCCAGTCGAACTTACCATGTCCGGTTCCCGCGATCTGGTCTGCGGGACGGTAAGGAAATCTTCGATTCTGCCGTCGCCATGCGTTGCGGCTTCCGGTATTTCCGTTCGGGGTACCGGCGACGCACGCGGTGTGACATCGGTGGAATCTCGGGTTCTCCTTCTTGGTTCGTCTACTGTCGATCTGTCCGGGTCGCACGAGTCATAGTCGGTAGGTGGGTATCGAGTCGAATGTGGTGTATCACTCATGTCTATTATATACGTCAAGTACGGGTAATAAAATGTCAAAGTATCAGAATGTCGAAATGTCAAAATGTCAAAATGTCGAAATGTCCAAATGTCAAACTCATCTTGATATATATATATCATATATATATACCCTAACCGGTACAAATAAAATTAAAGTATATAATAAAATATGTAATAATCTAGCCTACCGGCTAAATTTGTACGGATAAGTGAGATAACGGTATACGTTACCAAAATGTAGATCAACAAGTACAAATAATAGGCAAAACAGCAACGTCTAATGGGAAATAAGTACCAACAACACTACTAATTAGACAGTGAAACCCACAAATTTTGAGTACTACTGTGCTCTTAAGTTTGAACGACACGAGTGGTAAAACTTACGCTCCTTTGATCTTCCAGTCGTGCAAATTCCCAAATACAAACCGGATGTGGGTCGTTCCGTTTTCGGCGTCGCGGACGAATTTTGTGTCTCCCAAACTTTGCGAAAAGCGGTCTAATCCCTCGAAGCAGTCCAGAAATGAGTCCTTGAGTCCTGAAAAGTCGAAGGTGGGAGTTTTACTTCTACTCTACGAAAAATCTTCCTAGGTACCGATACAACTTGGTCTTTAAACCCTATGTACCTTTTCAAGTACCGAAAGTAACACCGCACACACACGGCGTAAAACAAATTGCTACAAACTAACTATTAGCTAGTCAAATATTAAATACGAAACTACTAGCTACCCTAAAAGCCTACTGAAGCAGGGAACGTTCTACAAATTACTAATTTTACTAATTTTAAATTATAAATATCTCCTACCTTTACAATAGCTAACAATATATATTTATATTCCTTACTGTAAAGTGCGCATGCACTTTACAGAGCATACAGATCTAAACAATACTATACACTAATTTATATAATATATCTCACTGTAAAGTCCAGTAGTATACCGTTTACCGGATCCTAGTAATGATGTATCTTACCGTAAGATCTAGTAATGTATACGGGCTCGTACAGTATCTGACAACAAATCCCAGTCCAAGGTATCTAAACAAACAGATACAATACACAAACAACTACTGGCGAGGAGCAGAGCCTAGTGTCTATTCTATGTACGTAAGCGGGTCTAATGCCTACGAACTAGACAAAAGGAAACCTGTCCTCTAACCGATATGGCAGATGTACAGTTACAGTAACAGACCAAACTCACGGGAAAACAATCCCCGCGCAGCGAATCCTAACTATCGCTGACAGTCCTAAATACCGTAACTTGCCGCGGTGTGATTTATATGGTTTATATACGAGCTAGTGGGTTAACAGGCCTAGCGTAACAATACTGATCCCCCTGTACGAAATCAGTCTAAAGAGGGTCGTGCCTAATGTAACAATACCGCTGCTCTGACAAAACAACAGTTTAATAACGAAATAAAATACTCCTTCTTGTCGTAACTAAACACATAATCAGGTATCAGGCATCAGGTATGGGAGACATGCCCATCTGTTATTACAGCGGGCAACCCCTACGCATGTAGAACTCCCATAGGTTGGTATACTAGAGCACCAGTGCATTCACTAGAGGTAAGTGACCAGGAGGACGACGTTTTGAGTACGTGTAGTTCATTGACTACTACGATAGATAATTTTCCTTCACATTCCTGTGGTCCAATTGTACAGACTGCACTACGACAGACTTGCATCGCAAACGCAGACATAACTGATACTGACGTAACTGATCTGGACACGACCACATGGACCTCTGACTTACAACTACTTGCAGTAAACCAGGTTGTATTGACTACTGAAGACCAAAGGGTTGTTGCTGTGGATGACTCGATGAACGAGGGTTTTGGAAGGCTTGCGAGCCTACCGAAAAATCCGAAGGTCATTGACCCCACCCACCAGGCTTCGACACCGGTCATTGATCTAGGAAGGCTTGCGAGCCTACCGACAGATCAAGAAGTTGTCAAACCGCCACACGAGGATTCGACACCGACTAGTGACACCGGAAGGCTTGCGAGCCTACCAGACACATTGACACTAGCCACCGCAGTGGACGAAGACGTGGACGAGGACCATGGCGCAGTGCAAGCAGCGCTTGACCGACTGCTGACTGAACGGACCATTCGATGGTTGGAACAGGACTCAGCAGAACCCGGTAGTTACGAGACCGCTATGTCAGAACAGGAAAAACGGTCATTAAATATTATGAGAGATACCATTCGCCAGACCGCGAATGGCCACTACGAGGTTGGCATGTTGTGGCGCAATGGACAACCTAAGCTCGTTAACAACTATCCGCTTGCTTTGAGGCGACTCAAATCAATAAGGCAGCGATTGTTGCGTGATGAGTCGGCCCATATGCAATACAATGCGCCACTTCAGATGTATCTCCAAAAGGGATTCGCCATTAGGATGTTAAATCCCGAGGTAACCACAGATCAGACATATTACCTGCCACATCATTTTGTTCGACACCCGGACAAACCTGGCAAGGTGCGTGTAGTCAACTACTGCGCAGCACTTTACCAAGGGATGTCTATGAACAGCGAATTGATGGACAGGCCGAATATGAATAATTACCTCATGGGAGTCCTAATGCGTTTTAGACAACGCAAAGTGGCTTTCACCTGTGACGTAGAGGCCATGTTTCACCAGGTTAAGGCTTTGGAGCGGGACAGGGACAGCTTGAGGTTTCTTTGGTATCCGGACGGAAATTTAGAACTTCCGCCAGAAACTTACCAAATGCAGGTAAGAGTTTTCGGAGCCAGGGACAGCCCCAACTGCACCATGTACGCCTTAAAGCAAACCGCATTAGACAGACAAGACCAATTTGACACAGAAGTAGCTCGGACAGTGGAACGAGATTTCTACGTGGATGACGGCCTCAAGAGTTGTGACACTTTGGAGCGCGCTATGAACGTAGCACACCAACTCCAGGATTGTCTCGCTGAGGGCGGATTCCGCCTTTTGAAGTTTGCTTCCAACGAACCCGAACTAGTGAACTCATTTGACCCGACCGATCGCAGTGGAGGTGACTTGGACTTAGACCTAGAACCTCTACCTACGACCAAAGTATTAGGACTTAGTTGGGACCCTAACACCGACAATTTTAGGGTATGTGTAAGGTCCAACGACCAGACTAGACCTCTCACTAAGATAACTTGCTTATCGACCATGAGTCAATTGTATGACCCATTGTGTTTCATTAGTCCAGTGATCCTACATGCTAGGATCATACTCCGCAGCATTTGGCAAGCCGGACTGGAATGGGACGATCCCATCCCAGAAAAGTTAGCTGAGCAATGGAGGGACTGGGAAGCCCAACTGACGTTCCTACAAGACTACACCATACCAAGGGTATATTTTCCTTTTCAGACCACCTTTCCTGCCGATTTAGAGCTTCACAGCTTCAGTGACGCTAGTAAGGATGGACTGGGGGTTACTTTATACCTTAGACGACAAGTGACATTGGACAGCTACGAAGTGTCTCTCGTTACTTCAAGGGCTAGAACAGTGCCGTTGAAGTATATGACTGTACCTCATGGAGAGCTGCAAGCCGGGACGATATCCACCAATTATGTTAGTTTAGTTCAACGCGAGCTGGAGGCTAACTTGAAGGTCACATATTGGATGGATGCGACGTTGGTACTTTGGTACATAAACAACAAAACATTTAAGTTCAAGACTTTCGTAGCCAACAGACAGGCTGAAATATTGGACCGGTCACTCAAACAAGATTGGCGTCACTGTCCAGGGAAGCTGAACCTAGCTGACATCGCATCACTGGGATGCTACTGATCGACTTTTGTAAACCGGACAATAAATCATTTTGGTTTAGAGGACCCGATTTCCTACAGCGACCATCAGACGAATGGCCACCGTTATTCGACGCGACAACCAATACCATACCAGAGGGTGCCGAGATAAAAATCGACACAGTTGTCAAATCTAAAGCGAAAGCCAACGCCAAGGTCAAGAGGAAACAAGGCGGACGAAATCTAATGACCTCGACGCTAGACCTGACATTACGCCAGACGTCTCACCAGAATCTCGACCAGACACTTGTATGAATCTTTCACCGGATGTTCCGCAGGAGATTTCACCAGACGTTTCGCCGGATTGTTCACCAGATTACTCGCCAGATTATTCACCAGAAGCGACACCAGATAGTTCTCCGGATTATTCGCCAGATTGTTTTATGGAACTCTTGACAGATTGTCTACTGGACGTCTCACCAGACTTTCCACCAGACATCTCGACAGACTGTCCACCAGACTTTAGACCAGACTTTCTGACAGAAGCTACGCTTGACTTTCTTTGGGACCAACAACAGGACATTTCGCCGGAATTTCCGCGCTATGTCTCACCAGACGTCTCACCAGACTGTTCACCGGACGCTTCACCAGACTGTCTACTAGACTCTCCAGTAGAAGACCCATTGGAGCGGACTAGTACACATTCATTAGGAATTAACAACTTACCGAATTTGACTTCTTTGGATGACGAAGGGGTGGCCACAGCGATCACACTCCGCTCAAAGAAAATACTTGACTTACCACCTACAGGTAAACGAGTGACTAATGTTAGGAAGCTTACAAGCTCACAGGAACACACTAGGACTGTAGAGTTGAAACCGTTACTGCCAGTCGATTCACTAGGTGCGGACGGTAGAGGTAAGACTGTGGAGATTGACATACTTGGGGACTCAGACAAACCTTCCAGAAGGCCCGTGGGCCTACCAAGTCCAAACAAGTATTCACATTATGACTATACCTTACCTGATGACATCACTAACACTTACGTTGACAGGATAGTAAACCTAACTAGATCATGGACTGACGCGTGCCGCAAGTTAGCATGGCTCAAACGTTTGAGACAATATGCCAGAGGCAAACGCGACTTTCCTAGAAGACTTACCTTAGAGGAAGTTGGTCATTGTGAAGTTGATATTATTAGACATTATCAATTGCGATATTTCGCACGAGAGTTCACAGCGATCAATCAGGGTAAACAGATCAAGTCTTCACCGATTTTGAGTTGGAGTCCGATTATTTACAAGGGCTTACTTTGTCACAAGTCCAGACTCCAGAACATTGACTTTGCACTAGACTTTAAGTATCCTATCATCATACCGCAACACCATGAGTTACAGCGCGCTATGATACTGGACGCACATGTACAACTCAAACACATGGGTAGACATCACTGCCTATCACACTTACGATCGAGGTTTGTACTGATTAGGCCTAGCAAGGCACTGAGTTCAGTAACACGGAACTGTATGATTTGTAAGAAGGTGCGCGCGAGGATAATACACCAAGAAATGAGTGAACTACCACTAGCGAGATTACAGGCGTTTAGACCCCCTTTCACTGAGACAGGGATAGACTGTTTTGGACCCATAATCGCGAAACACGGAAGGGTACAGGTAAAACGTTGGGGATTAATCTTCACTTGCATGGCCAGCAGAGCTGTCCAAATAGAACGTGTGACAGACTTGACCACCAAAGCCTTACGGCAATTTATCGCTAGACGTGGATTGGTCAAATCCATTTATTGTGACCAAGGGACAAACTTTGTGGGTGCACGGAATTAGGTAACCAGAGCTTTAAGAAAGTTGGACCAAGACCAGATTTCCGAGGAACTACGTCCTCACCGTATTGTTTGGAACTTCAACACTCCAGACAGTCCGTGGAGAGGCAGCGTTTGGGAAAGGCTGATTGGCTCAATTAAAACAGCTATGGCTAAAGTAATACCGACGCAACACATTCTGACAGACGACCAACTGACGACATTGTTAATAGAAATTGAAGCGATTTTGAACACTCGACCGATCGCTTTGATCCCAGACAATAACGACGCACAGTTTGCCTTGACACCAGCGCACCTGCTTATGCAGGCGCCGACGACATTGTTGCCCACTTCGGTACCTATTGATAGCGACGGATACGGCAACAAAGCTTGGAAAATCACTCAGCTACTTTCAAACAAATTCTGGGAAATATGGCAGAAGCACTATTTGCCCTCTATTACGACCAGAACCTCTTGGTATCTTAATACCCGATGTTTAAGATGCGGTGACTTTGTTTTATTGGCTGAAGCCAATCTGAAAAGACGGTTTTGGCTGACTGGAGTCATTTTGACCATGCACCCTACATCTGGTGTAGTAAGGACAGTTACTGTACGGACTATAGACGGACGATAGGCCTGTACAACGTCTCGTACTCCTTGAGGAGACTAGAAACGAGACAGGAGACTACAAATCACCACCCAACCTTAGTAAATAGAGATGTGGGACCCTTTATGGCCGCCACATAGACTTACCGTATTTTAGTAATTTAGTATTTTGTATTACTGTATGTGCATTTGTAATCCTCTTCACTGTAGATAGAGACAGCGGTGGAATTCCATTGTCTTTATATGTGAACATGGAGGGTAGTACCCTTATGTATCACATAGGAGCGGGATTGTGTGTACAGTAGGAATGGAATTCCACTTGGAACCCACAAGTGAGACAATTTTCAAAAATTATTAGACAAATCCATTTAGTTGGATTTAAATTTAAGAAAATGATTCTCCAGTGAATGCGAATTCTAGAATACAGCTAGATAAAAATTAAAATTGGGGAGGACAAGAGCGGATGGAAGGCTTGCGAGCCTACCGATAAATTTTTTTGGAAAAGAAAGTCGGCCTTGTTCTACGTAGTCGTGTCTACTATTATTTAGACTGAATTAATTCTCGACTGCATTATTTTCTTTGGGAATGTAGTTTTGGAAATTAAAAGGTGAGTATTTTAGACTCGCGGCTAGTTTACCCGGAATTCGTTTTTTATCGGCACAATTTTTTTTGGATTAGGAGCCAGTGCGAAATCACGAGAACCCGAAGTCATTAGGCAAATGGGTAGGGGTTTTAGAGCAAAGTTGAGCCAAAGCCGACAAAACTCTAAGTCTCCTCACATCTAACCTCTGTTTGTGCTTCCTCTAGTAGAAACACTATATATACAAGGATTCACGGAGGAACAGGAGCACCAGGCACTGTTTAATCGTTATGGAGCCAAAACTTTAATGTGTTTGGAGTGGAGAGTATGGCTAGGAGTACAGCCAAGCTCGCTAAGTCTAAGGCGGATCCAAACGTTACGCGACAGCGATTGGACGCCTATAACAAAAGAGCGGAGGAGTTATGCGCGGAGTTCAAAGCGTTGTACCCCTACGATGCATTATGCGACGCCAGTGACGTTTGCGAGGACCCGAGACACAGAGATATGATCTTTATAGACGCGCTCGAGGAGCGGATCCGGAAACTAAGGAAGCGTTCTCCATTTATAAACTGTTCTATAAATGTGGAGGATGTATGCGTGCGCAAGACTACGCGATTCCTATGCGCTTGAACCCAGAGAACCCCGAGCCGATATTAGCGCGATGTTCATACCAACAAAGTCTGCGTTACCAAGAAGGCGGTCGTTTCATTTCCCGGTATTCTAGAACCGCAGGCAACTCGACGTAGGAACCAACGTCAGCTCGACACCGAAGTCCGAGTCCGGTTCGATCCCGACCACCACCTAATCGTATTAGAGGATGTGGACGAGCCCGTTCGACCAAGGATTAGGAGAGCGAGATGAAGGAAGGAAGGCTTGCGAGCCTACCGATTAGATATTATATTGGATATTATATTTGGGTATTTATATTCGAATATTATATTTGGTATTTATATTGGACGTTGTGTTTGGATGTTGAGTTTGGAGGAGCGAGATAGAGAAGGAAGGCTTGCGAGCCTACCATTAGCAATCAGTGCTCAGGAGAAGATATCCAGACCAGCAGGACGAACTTTTAAGCTCATCAGGAGGACACTTTAAGACTTATTTGGAAGTTATTAGCGCATTATGTTTGTTTATATTGGACTGATTTAATTTGGAGAATTTATTATGTATTGTAAAGTCCAGTAGTATACCGCTTACCGGATCCTGGTAACGATGTATCTTACCATAAGATCTAGTAATGTATACGGGCTCGTACAGTATCTGACAACAAATCCCAGTCCAAGGTATCTAAACAAACAGATACAATACACAAACGACTACTGGCGAGGAGCAGAGCCTAGTGTCTATTCTATGTACGTAAGCGGGTCTAATGCCTACGAACTAGACAAAAGGAAACCTGTCCTCTAACCGATATGGCAGATGTACAGTTACAGTAACAGACCAAACTCACGGGAAAACAATCCCCGCGCAGCGAATCCTAACTATCGCTGACAGTCCTAAATACCGTAACTTGCCGCGGTGTGATTTATATGGTTTATATACGAGCTAGTGGGTTAACAGGCCTAGCGTAACAATACTGATCCCCCTGTACGAAATCAGTCTAAAGAGGGTCGTGCCTAATGTAACAACAACAGTTTAATAACGAAATAAAATACTCCTTCTTGCCGTAACTAAATATCAGATCCTAATTTCACAAATACTAACAGTAAGTTACAGATAAATTCTGCCTAAAAGTAATCTAAAGTGCGCTATAACTAGTAGAACTCTAAGGGTAAATATGTTTTAGGGCATGTGTGTGTGGGTGTGTTACAATAAAACAATTTTGGTGTATATCATTTTACTAGGTTTTAGTGATTTTCTGACCAAAACAATACCGTGCTCTAGCTACTAAAATAAGCTAGTCGCCTTTGTAGAACTTTATACTTACAAATGACGTCAAAGCTCTCTCCTTCCTATCCACAACTCAACCGGGCAATTACGGTGTTAGTAACTACACCCGTGATCGGCACAAATACCAGATTCTGGTTGTAAGATAAGAAATAGGGGTTAATCGCTACCGTACGTTAGCTGATACTTTGTTGCTGCGGTAGTTAGCAGCAAATACCTATCAGTACGTTGCAAGGCGCGGTAGGATATTAATAAACCTCCCTAGGCCAAAGCGGTGTGCCAGTAGCAGAAATACTCCTTGCCTGATCAAATAACTAAGGTTCAGACAGAAGGGGGGGGGGGGGTACTAATGTATGTTCTACAAAGCGAACCGGTACCAAATGGTCAGTACTACGAATCACTAAATTATGGAACATATGATGTCCGTACCTAATGTGTACTCGCGTACTGATGAATGGCAATATTTCGCACCTGTGAGATATACAGGTTAACCCAGGGATTTGTACTACTGATGGGGGGGGGGGGGGGGGGGGGGGGGGGCTCTGTCAGAATATAATCATTTGATCCTAAATTTGCGGCGTCCCAGAACGGCGTCACGCTTACCCTGATCTATAGGTCTTATGTCGGGCAAGGGCGTCGAACAAAGTCTTACCTTCCTCGGAAATCGGGCGCTGCATGGCAAGTGGAGTATTTCGAAGGGCAAAGGGGGTGCGCGGTCTAATCTAATGTGGGCGCTAGCGTGTTGTGGACATCATTTCCCTGTGTTGCTGACGGCCTAACGGTCTAGGCGGCCATCTTCCCAATGCTTGGCTGTCCCAAAGTTGGACGTTCAGAAAAATACATGTTCAGAAGTTTACAGTATATTTACAGTTTACAAAGATTTATCAAATAGATTTACTAATAACAATAACTGAATAACTGAGTAACTAATGAAGAGTATAAGATACAAGTGAAGTAAGTTGTACTGAAATTACAAGAGTGAGAGTGTGATAACCGAAGGCAAACCAGCCTTTATATACTAAATACTTATATACTACATCTAATCTGGCCTCATCTGACTACCGCGAACCTCCATACAATTGACAGAGTAAAGACTAATTACCTAAAGAAATCCTTGGGCGTACACAAAAGCACATTGAATCGCCTTGTGATAGCTTTGTGCGGGGAGAACACTCTAGTCGAGGACATCATTTGTAATCTGCACCTAAACGATACGGCTGCCTTGATGGAATATAGAGCAGATATCGTAACCAAGAAGTCGGAAATTCCGGTCGAGTTCTGGAGCAGCCCGGCATTCCAGAACCGAAAATGGACAGAACCTAACCAATCCGGTCGACACGTAACAACACGGGTATCGGTCCACGGATTTCATCATAAGATCTGTGCGACAGATAAATTTCATGCCCCCTAACCTGGAGAGCTGTGTATGTCTGCTGTACGGAGACCCGGCCCCACTATACCACCTACTAACATGCAAGGAAAACTCGCGAACGCTAACCTCCTGGGCCTCTAATGATACGTAATTTACCGAACTCTTTTAACTCTTTAACGTTTTTACTTATTTATTTGATTTAATTAAATACCGTTTTTATCTACCATAATGCCAGTACCATGGCGCAATTAAATTAATATATAAATCTGGGACATAGAATCCACTAGAACTTTCTAGAGTATTCCATGGCCTCACATTGGAGCAATAAGATATTCCATGCCCTATGATTGGCCCAACTCATCGTTCCATGTGTTGTACGCACCTCATTGGTTTGTCAGTTTGTATCAAATGAAAATAAATTGCCCCAAAATGCAAATTTCCCAACTGGGATTCGAACTCGTAACCTATATGTAATGCAACCAACGCCTTAACCATCCGACCAATACACCACAAGATTAACTAGGGGTTTTATTGTACTGATATGAATAGGTATATTACATTACTGTAACTTAATCAAAATGCGTCGGATTTTCGAAAGTTTTTACGTTATACTACAAATGCTATCCTATAGTGAAATAATTCATCATGTATATTTGCAATATATGAAAGAATTATCGAAAGCTTTGAAATTATTTGTTTTGATTTGTTCTAATTTGTTTAATTTGTTCATTTTGATAACTGAAAGCTCTTTTTTTTGTATTTTATGCACTAAAGTTAATTGGTAAATTTGTATTTTGTATGTATGATAGATTGTATTTACACCTGCAATAATAAGTATGCAATAATTAGGTAGTGATTATTTTATATTTTAGGCCCCACCAGTAGACTTAGAAATATTTTGTAAATAGTTTATATTTCGATTGGTGAAAACAGTCTTACTTACTGTTTTCATGGAGCAGTGATGGATTATTTCACTATAAGATAGCATTTGTAGTTTAACGTAAAAACTTTCTAAAATCCAACGCATTTTGATTAAATTACAGTAATGTAATATGCCTATTCATATTGGTACACATAAAACCCATAGGTAATCTAATGGCGCAGTGGTCAGGTGGTTAAGGCGTCGGTTACATTACAGATAGGTTACGAGTTCGAATCCCAGTCAGGAAATTTGCATTTTTGGGCAATTTATTTTCGTTTGATATAATTAGATAAACCAATGAGGTGTGTACAACACATGGAACGATGAGTTGGGCCAATCATAGGGCATGGAACATCTTATTGCTCCAATGTGAGGCCATGGAATGCTCTGGAAGGTTCTAGCGGATTCTATGTCCCAGATTTAGTATATAAGGGCTGGTTTGCCTTCGGTTATCACACACACTAACCTTGCTTATAACTTCTCGTTATACTTTAGTTGTCATTCTTGGACTTGCTCACTAATGTTAACTCTTGTTAACTTAGTATTTGTTTTGTTATAAATCTGTTTGATAAATCTTTGTAAACTGTAAATATACTGTAAACTTCTGAACATGTATATTTCTGAACGTCCACCATTGGGACAGCCAAGCATTCGGGAGATGGCCGCCTAGACCGTTAGGCCGTCAGCAACGCAGGGAAAGATGTCCACAACACGCTAGCGCCCACATTAGATTAGACCGCGCACCCCCTTCGCCCTTCGAAATACTCCACCTTGCCATGCAGCGCCCGATTTCCGAGGAAGGTAAGACTTTGTTTGACACCCTTGCCCGACCTATAGATCAGGGTAAGCGTGACGCCGTTCTGGGACGCCGCAAAATTTAGGATCAAATAGTTAGATTCAGACAAACCCCCCCCCCCCCCCCCCCCCACCAGTATTACAAATCCCTGGGTTAACCGTGTATATCTCACAGGTGCGAACTATTGCCGTTCGTCAGTACGCGAGTACATATTAGGTATGGACAGCATATGTTCCATAATTTAGTGATTCGCAGTACTGGCCGTTTGGTACCGGTTCGCTTTGTAGAACATACATTAGTACCCCCCCCCCCCCCCTGTCTGAACCTTAGTTATTTGATCAGGCAAGGAGTATTTCTGCTACCGGCACTTCACTTGGCCTAGGGAGGTTTATTAATATCCTACCGCGCCTTGCCACATACTGATAGGTATTGCTGCTAACCACCGCGGCAACAAAGTTCTAGAATCAAATTTGTATACCAGATCAGCTAACGTACGGTAGCGATTAACCCCTATTTCGTATCTTACAACCAGAATCTGGTATTTGTGCCAATCACGGGTGTAGTTACTAACACCGTAATTGCCCGGTTGAGTTGTGGATAGGAAGGAGAGAGCTTTGACGTCATTTGTAAGTATAAAGTTCTACAAAACGCGGCTAGCTTATTTTCGTAGCTAGCGCACAGTATCGTTTTGGTCTGAAAATTACTAAAACCTAGTAAAATGATATACACCAAAATTGTTTTATTGTAACACACCCACACACACACGCCCTAAAAACATATTTACCCTTAGAGTACTACTAGTTATAGCGCACTTTAGATTACCTTTAGGCAGAATTTATCTGTAATTTACTATTCGTATTTGTAAATTTAGGATCTGATATTTAGTTACGGCAAGAAGTAGTATTTATTTCGTTATTAAACTGTTGTTTGTCTGAGCAGCGGTATTGTTACATTAGGCACGACCCTCTTTAGACTGATTTAGTACAGGGGATCAGTATTGTTACGCTAGGTCTGTTAACCCACTAGCTCGTATATAAACCATATAAATCACACCGCGGCAAGTTACGGTATTTAGGACTGTCAGCGATAGTTAGGATTCGCTGCGCGGGGATTGTTTTCCCATGAGTTTGGTCTGTTACTGTAACTGTACATCTGCCTCACCGGTTAGAGGACAGGTTTCCTTTTGTCTAGTTCGTAGGCATTAGACCCGCTCACATACATAGAATAGACACTAGGCTCTGTTCCTCGCCAGTAGTTGTTCGCGTATTTGTATCTGTTTGTTTAGATACCCTAGATCTTACAGTAAGATACATCGTTACTAGGATCCGGTAAGCGGTATACTGCTGGACTTTACACTGGGGGAGGAGCTAGGATGGATGGAAGAATTGCCGAAACACTCGACATCAGGATTGTAAGCGATGCCCATGCCAGCGGGCTCTGAGGGCGATTTCGCGAGAAAGAGACCGAGAGAACAGGAAGGATGGAAAGTTACGGGTAAGAGCCAAGGTGGGAAGGGACACAGTGGGTCTGCCGGGATACCAGGATTGGATCCACTCCCAGCGGGGGATGAGGATGACGACGAGTTTGGGGAGATGCCGCCCATCGAGAGGATTGGCCACTCAGACACGGACTGGGTTGGCGGGAGAGTGGTGACGGCCAGCGGGGCGAGGGCCTTCTGGGATAAACCCGGCAAGCGGGCCTGGGTCCACGAGGAGCCGGCGATGGATTTTGCGGGGAGCACCATCAGGTTGGGCGAGCAACCGGGAACGGCACCACGGGTAGTGTTTGGAGAGACGATGCCGAGGCGAGACGAGGACGTAGACATGGACAGAGACGTTAACGTCCAGAAGTTTGCTTACCAATGGCTCCATAGACCTAGGAGACCGCTTGGAGCAAAAGACAACTTGGGGCGAGATGTGTTGATACACGGCTGCGATTACTGTGGGAGGCTAACTCACCAGGAAAAGAGCTGCTTGTATCGATTCCAGAAGGGGACGAGTTGCCTCTACTGCCGCGAGTCGAGTCATAGGATGGGGGCGTGTCCGCGGTTGCACAACCGGTGTTCTAAGTGTAACTTTCGAGGGCACTATGGGCGCCAGTGCGACTGGATGGACAACAAGGAGAAGTTTAAGATCTTCGAGGAGTGGGCCGACGTTGGCGTCATGACGCAGCAGAGAATGAAGGTCCAGGAGTTCCGGTGGGGTTTCTTCAATATTAACCAGGAGGCCCATCTGGAAATCATTAAGCAGAGACTTCCGTTTACTTATCAAGAAGTAGCGACGGCGGCATCGTATGGTGGGGTCATCAATACGCAGAGGTATTTAGATAGATGGGTGCCAGAGAACAGGGGAGAGTTCAGAGATTTCCTGGTGGAGCATGTGCTGCGGACCATGAAGATGATCTTGTGGGACGCTACTAGGGGGAAGCAGGAGGGGCATTCGGAAGGGCCACCTGCGAACCGATACCGGGAGGTAATAACACCAGCGCCCAAGGAATCGACCATGGGGATCAGTAAGGAGGTAATGGCTAGAATGAGGAGCCTTAAGGAGGATAAGAACAAGGAAGCGACGACAACAAGGAAGCGACCGAGACAGGACGACAACAGAGGGAAGGAACTGAGATGGTTCCCGAAGACGTGAGGAGCGAACTAGGACTTGGAGGGGGAGATGTGGGGATGCCTGGAAGGCACCACATGCGAAGTAATACGAACTCCTAAGTGCAAATTTAATAAAAGTGCAATTAGTATGTACGTATGTAATAATCAATAGAGTATAATTAGAATCAATATAATCGCAGTAAGTACTATAGTCATGTAACCTTTTTTCCAACTAGCTACTGGGACTGGGGACCAATTGACTATGACAGGAGGACGGGACACTAGACGTGGCCCTACACACTTCACACTTCTTAAGTGCGACGGCACGGAAGGGGAGAGTGAGGCTCGTCAGGAGTGAGTGGAGCGAAACAAGTAAGGGTTGAGTACAGGAGCACAGGGAGATAGTGAGAGGAGGTGTTGACACGTGTGGAAAGTATACAGGTGCAATTCAAATGTGGGGAGCGAGGAGTAAGAGACAGAGTAAGGGACAGAGAGGTCCGAGAGTAAGATAGAGTAGAGTGGAGTTAGAGTGGAGCTGAAGTGAAGTTAGAGTTAGTTCAGAGTGAGGAGATATAAAAATTGTGTGAGAGGAGTCCACAGTTGTCTCGAACAGAGACGTCAGATGTCTTGGTGCAACATAGGTTGCGGTTGCACCAAGAAGGGGTAGTAATATCATACCCAGAGGGAGCTGCCTGGAAAGCCGACTCCAAGAAAAGAACTCCACCCCACACCTGATAGTAGATCGGGTTCCAGCGGGGACAGTACAAACCCCGAAGCCACACAAAGGGAGGTTAGAGGTCAAACCACCTCGGAGGGGAGACAGCTAGCAGGGGTTAGCAACAGGGGGGAAACACTCCCAGAGAGTGGAAAGGCGTGAAGTAGGTTATTAGCCAATAGGGGCGAAGGAGAGCATCCACTAGGTAGGAGGCCAAAATAATGTAGGGGTGAAGTAATCACACATATTATCCCATACATACTGATTTATTATTCAGTTACCAGATTGTCAGTTTCAGTGCAGACCGGCATTATTGTCTTACCGTCATCACAGTGCTGTTATATGCTGTCATATTATATCGCTATTACCGGTCCTATCATTTTACTGTGCTATCACTACGCATATTATTATATATATCGGAACGAAAGAACATCGAACTCAAACATTTTCCCATCAGCTTGCTGTGACGCATACAACATAACCCGGTCGGGATCCCTTGATCCCGTCACAATATGTATTGTAATAAATAAAAAAAACTTTTTCTCTTGCATTTAAGTTAATATATACATAACAACCCCCAGTCAGTTAGTAAGTCGGTACATTCAATTATCACATATATATGAAGTAAATAGCCTAATTCCGACATCACTGCATGTTGTCAAATCTTATATAATTTTTGTGCTGTGTGTTTGCTCTAGCAAACTACCAGTTTTCCATTGGTAACATGTTTACTTACCGTAGGCCTATAGGGTTCCAATGTTCTGAGGTCTGACGTCTGTTTGGGCTAGATGGTAACTGAGTTGATGGTGCGATTAATATAGGTCATTTGTGCAATATAGATAGGCTTGGCTAATTCCCTGTCCAGCTGATGATGGTGTGGAGGATTAGCGCATACTGGTCCAAGATGCCGAAACGCAACCATATTTTTCACAAATTAATTATTTTTTCCCTAGTCCTACCCCTTTCACAGCGACAAAATTCTCATATATATTCTTATAGAATATAGGCTTAGCTTCAGTGCAGTTTATTACTGGTATAATTTAGTGTATGGTTGTTAGGTTATATGGTTAGGGTTGCGATATGTAGCTGTATGTAGAGCATGTTATTATGTTATTTTTGTTTGTGTTTTTTGTTTGTTTTGGTTGTGTCCTTTGATGGCCCTAGGGGCTGAGAAGTATTTTGGGCTTAAAGTTCTGATTCTATATATTTTTTGTAGTTTAAGGGGTGTATGACTCTTGTGTTTACTTTTAAGTTAATATATACATAAAAAATCCCTGTTTGTCAGTATGTCTGTCGGTACATTCAAGTCTTTTCAAGATTCAAGTCTTCAAGTCTTTTTTACTTAACATTATTTTCTAAGTAAAATTAAACTATTAACATTTTTCCTGTTTAAAGTATTTTTCTAACTAATTGATCTAACTATCTCTTCTAAACCAATTGAAATGTTGTAGAGTTCACGATTTGACACGATTGAAGAAAAATTAGAAACAAGCATTCTTTCCTTTAGAATAGACCCTTACAGAAATATACTATAATAATTCTTCAGGAATTTCATACTCTTAGTTTTATGTACTTTTGGATTCACAGTATAACCATTAATTTAATTTTTTATTTAAAAAAAATGCTGAACTAAATAGCTCGGTTTAATAGCTAGGAAGAAATTTCATCAAACAAAATTAATACCATAAATTTAAACATAATGAACAAATATTATCAAATAAAAAATTTGAATGACTATCTTAAAATTCTGATGTGATAGAAAGTCTTGATATAAACAGTGTTAATAAGCATGTTATAATGCCGTGTCCGAGTGGATACGGCGCCTGAACTGCTTATACACAATAGTGTGTGGTGGCACAGGTTCGAATCCGACTAAAGGCTGTAGAAATTTCGCATTGTTGTGTCCCTAGGCAAGACACTTTAGACATTAGTGCCTACGCCAACCCAGCGGTATAATGGGAACCTGGCTTTGCTGGGGTAATGATAATAAAAGCGCTTTGAGTATGCTGAGCGTAGAAAAGCGCTATATAAATAACCAATATTATTATTATTATTATTATAATTGTTATTGTCAAAGGTTTTTTGTATTTCTGCCATTGTCGCTCAGCTATAAACTCTTCAAACGATCAGCTCCTTCCATACTCTTTGTATACACGTTGCTAAGAGACGCGGACGGGGTCAGAAGATTGGTGATCAGAAGTTCTTCATCGTCTTCATCTTTTTTCTGTAAAAGTTTTATATTTTAGAAATAAAATATTCGAGATACCCGCCCCCCAAATATTCGTACTTGAGATACCCGCCCCCCCAAATATTCGTACTTGAGATACCCGCCCCCCCCAAATATTCGTACTTGAGATACCCGCCCCCCCAAATATTCGTACTTGAGATACCCGCCCCCCAAATATTCGTACTTGAGATACCCGCCCCCCCAAATATTCGTACTTGAGATACCCGCCCCCCAAATATTCGTACTTGAGATACCCGCCCCCCCAAATATTCGTACTTGAGATACCCGCCCCCCAAATATTCGTACTTGAGATACCCGCCCCCCCCAAATATTCGTACTTGAGATACCCGCCCCCCCAAATCTTTCTATGAATCTTAATGAGATTGCTTGAAATTCTAAATAGATATAGTTATTTCACTCAACTCCTCCATGAATCCGAATTTTTATCTTGCTCGCTTTTTTTTTTAGCTACAAGCGATTAATCTGTTCGATATTAAAAAGTTTAAACTATTATTGTTGCACAGATGACTGGTATCATAATCTGTTCGATATTAACACGTTTAAACTATTATTGTTGCACAGATGACTGGTATCATAAACTGTTCGATATTAACACGTTTAAACTATTATTGGTGCACAGATGACTGGTATCATAAACTGTTCGATATTAAAACGTTTAAACTATTATTGTTGCACAGATGACTGGTATCATAAACTGTTCGATATTAAAACGTTTAAACTATTATTGTTGCACAGATGACTGGTATCATAAACTGTTATATATTAAAACGTTTAAACTATTATTGTTGCACAGATGACTAGTACCATATAATCTGTTCGATATTAAAACGTTTAAACTATTATTGTTGCACAGATGACTGGTACCATATAATCTGTTCGATATTAAAACGTTTAAACTATTATTGTTGCACAGATGACTGGTATCATAAACTGTTCGATATTAAAACGTTTAAACTATTATTGTTGCACAGAAGACTGGTATCATAAACTGTTCGATATTAAAACGTTTAAACTATTATTGTTGCACAGATGACTGGTACCATATAATCTGTTCGATATTAAAACGTTTAAACTATTATTGTTGCACAGATGACTGGTATCATAAACTGTTCGATATTAAAACGTTTAAACTATTATTGGTGCACAGATGACTGGTATCATAAACTGTTCGATATTAAAACGTTTAAACTATTATTGTTGCACAGATGACTGGTACCATATAATCTGTTCGATATTAAAACGTTTAAACTATTATTGTTGCACAGATGACTGGTATCATAAACTGTTCGATATTAAAACGTTTAAACTATTATTGTTGCACAGAAGACTGGTATCATAAACTGTTCGATATTAAAACGTTTAAACTATTATTGTTGCACAGATGACTGGTACCATATAATCTGTTCGATATTAAAACGTTTAAACTATTATTGTTGCACAGATGACTGGTATCATAAACTGTTCGATATTAAAACGTTTAAACTATTATTGTTGCACAGAAGACTGGTATCATAAACTGTTCGATATTAACACGTTTAAGCTATTATTGTTGCACAGATAACTGGTATCATAAACTGTTCGATATTAAAACGTTTAAACTATTATTGTTGCACAGATAACTGGTATCATAAACTGTTCGATATTAAAACGTTTAAACTATTATTGTTGCACAGATAACTGGTATCATAAACTGTTCGATATTAACACGTTTAAACTATTATTGTTGCACAGATAACTGGTATCATAAACTGTTCGATATTAAAACGTTTAAACTATTATTGTTGCACAGATGACTGGTACCATATAATCTGTTCGATATTAAAACGTTTAAACTATTATTGTTGCACAGATGACTGGTATCATAAACTGTTTGATATTAAAACGTTTAAACTATTATTGTTGCACAGATGACTGGTATCATAATCTGTTCGATATTAAAACGTTTAAACTATTATTGTTGCACAGATGACTGGTATCATAAACTGTTTGATATTAAAACGTTTAAACTATTATTGGTGCACAGATGACTGGTATCATAAACTGTTTGATATTAAAACGTTTAAACTATTATTGGTGCACAGATGACTGGTATCATAAACTGTTCGATATTAAAACGTTTAAACTATTATTGTTGCACAGATAACTGGTATCATAATCTGTTCGATATTAACACGTTTAAACTATTATTGTTGCACAGATGACTGGTATCATAAACTGTTTGATATTAAAACGTTTAAACTATTATTGTTGCACAGATGACTGGTATCATAATCTGTTCGATATTAAAACGTTTAAACTATTATTGTTGCACAGATGACTGGTATCATAAACTGTTTGATATTAAAACGTTTAAACTATTATTGGTGCACAGATGACTGGTATCATAAACTGTTTGATATTAAAACGTTTAAACTATTATTGGTGCACAGATGACTGGTATCATAAACTGTTCGATATTAAAACGTTTAAACTATTATTGTTGCACAGATGACTGGTATCATAATCTGTTCGATATTAACACGTTTAAACTATTATTGTTGCACAGATGACTGGTATCATAAACTGTTCGATATTAAAACGTTTAAACTATTATTGTTGCACAGATAACTGGTATCATAAACTGTTCGATATTAAAACGTTTAAACTATTATTGTTGCACAGATGACTGGTATCATAAACTGTTTGATATTAAAACGTTTAAACTATTATTGGTGCACAGATGACTGGTATCATAAACTGTTTGATATTAAAACGTTTAAACTATTATTGGTGCACAGATGACTGGTATCATAAACTGTTCGATATTAAAACGTTTAAACTATTATTGTTGCACAGATGACTGGTATCATAATCTGTTCGATATTAACACGTTTAAACTATTATTGTTGCACAGATGACTGGTATCATAAACTGTTCGATATTAAAACGTTTAAACTATTATTGTTGCACAGATAACTGGTATCATAAACTGTTCGATATTAAAACGTTTAAACTATTATTGTTGCACAGATGACTGGTATCATAATCTGTTCGATATTAACACGTTTAAACTATTATTGTTGCACAGATAACTGGTATCATAAACTGTTCGATATTAAAACGTTTAAACTATTATTGTTGCACAGATAACTGGTATCATAATCTGTTCGATATTAAAACGTTTAAACTATTATTGTTGCACAGATGACTGGTATCATAAACTGTTCGATATTAAAACGTTTAAACTATTATTGTTGCACAGATGACTGGTATCATAAACTGTTCGATATTAAAACGTTTTAACTATTATTGTTGCACAGATGACTGGTATCATAATCTGTTCGATATTAAAACGTTTAAACTATTATTGTTGCACAGATAACTGGTATCATAAACTGTTTGATATTAAAACGTTTAAACTATTATTGATGCACAGATGACTGGTATCATAATCTGTTCGATATTAACACGTTTAAACTATTATTGTTGCACAGATGACTGGTATCATAACCTGTTTGATATAAAACGTTTAAACTATTATTGTTGCACAGATGACTGGTATCATAAACTGTTTGATATTAAAACGTTTAAACTATTATTGTTGCACAGATAACTGGTATCATAATCTGTTCGATATTAAAACGTTTAAACTATTATTGTTGCACAGATAACTGGTATCATAAACTGTTCGATATTAACACGTTTAAACTATTATTGTTGCACAGATGACTGGTATCATAATCTGTTCGATATTAACACGTTTAAACTATTATTGTTGCACAGATGACTGGTATCATAAACTGTTTGATATTAAAACGTTTAAACTATTATTGTTGCACAGATGACTGGTATCATAAACTGTCCGATATTAAAACGTTTAAACTATTATTGGTGCACAGATGACTGGTATCATAAACTGGTTGATATTAAAACGTTTAAACTATTATTGATGCACAGATGACTGGAGTAGTAATGGTTACCCCTTTTCGGCGACAGTTGGACCTACTTCGCACCTTGGGTGTTAAGTAGGTCATTAATTAATTAAACAATTAATTAATTGGTCGATTAAACAATTAATTAATTGTTTAATCAATCGATTTGTATCAAATAATGTTGCCAAAGGCAATTTAATTTGACACAAATCAATCAGATAGGGACGCGAGATGAATAAATTGTACTACAGCAAACGAAATATACAACACAATAGGCACTGTACAATATAATATACAATACATTTGTATTATTTTTGCCATACAGTAGGTAAAGGTAGAATTAAATATAAACATGCGAGCGGGGCCCAAAACATAAATTACCCTCACTCGAAAATAAAGTGGACCAGTTTGGCCCTGAGTCATCCCTCAATAATCTGCGGTCGTTGGGCTCTTATTAGACGTAGCATGACTAATCCCATCGAATCCTATACTGTATGTCAACGCGTGAATGGGACCTGCGATAGAGTTTAAATTATTCAAACCTACAGCTGTGGGTGGGGACTGCCTTGGTATGTTGCCTTGATAGCCTTTAGCTTCGTTATCATGTAAGATTGGAAACCTTCGGTTTGCATCTTACGCGCCAGCATCACCTCAATCGCACATAGGCCAACTACAACCATTAATTACCGCATATGCGAGCGCATATGTTAATTTAAACCTGCGCGCCTGATCGCACATAATTAAATAAGGCCCTCTTTTAATACATAAGTTATATACAGTTTATCTTCAATTTATTGAATTTGTTTTTATTTACAACCCTAATTGTTCTACTGTATTATAATTTAAGTTTTATTATAACAAGCTATATCCTGTTAATCTTATTAATTTTATTTGTACTGAGGTTTTCGAAGGCGCTGTTTCCAATGGTCCTACTCTCAAAACGATCTAACCTACTGTATAATTAATTACTTAAGTCTGCGAGGTATGCGTAAGTAACAAATCTCGTTTACCAGTTTTCCTTAAAAAATATGAAGCTATATTGCTTAAGATTTCTGAGGGGCGAGCCATGAGGTAAGATGTTTGAGACTTTTTTAGATATATTATTACTTAATTTTGACCCCCCAGTCGATATCTATTACAATATAGGCTATATCTTTTTGCGGAGTCACAGAGTAGTCTGAAGATCCGAGTCTGCTGCTAGAGGGTGAAATGTCTCAAAGTAAAAACCATACGGTAGCTATGAATTGGTTACTAGGCAATAATACTACATTTTGTATAGTTAGGCCTATTGCTGATCGAACGAAAACTGCCCTGGTCCATGTGAGGATTGAACCCACGACCTATTGGAGATGTGAATTCAAAGCAACCACTACACCAAGGTGGAACAGTAACGTTTGAATTTGTTCGTTAACGTTCGAATTTGTAAGACTCTGATTTAAGACCTGAGGCACTCCCCACAACCACAACCACAGCCACAACCACAACCACAACCACAGCCACAACCACAGCCACAACCACAGCCACAGCCACAGCCACAGCCACAGCCACAACCACAACCACAGCCACAACCACAACCACAGCCACAGCCACAGCCACAGCCACAACCACAGCCACAACCACAGCCACAGCCACAGCCACAACCACAGCCACAACCACAGCCACAACCACAACCACAACCACAGCCACAACCACAGCCACAACCACAGCCACAACCACAACCACAGCCACAACCACAGCCACAGCCACAACCACAACCACAACCACAGCCACAGCCACAGCCACAACCACAACCACAGCCACAGCCACAACCACAGCCACAACCACAGCCACAGCCACAGCCACAGCCACAACCACAGCCACAACCACAGCCACAGCCACAGCCACAACCACAGCCACAACCACAGCCACAACTTCTCCCCACAGGAGAATATTTGTTTATCTGTTGTCAAAATGTTTAACTAATTTGATGTTTTGGTTACTCATTCATTATGCATTTAAAATAGGATCAGACAGGACTGATCATTTATAGTGGTTTATAATATATAATATATATTAGACCATTACACAAATTAAAATTACAAATACAATTACCCACCACCACACAAAACGACTCAGAACTCAGGATCAAGTTGACTTTATTTGTTTAATTAAGCATATTATTATGAAATTACATAATTAATACGACTAAATATAATAAATATTTCAAACATATACAATATTTCAGTTATAATTAATGTCTCGCATTAACTGTACGACTGTTACTGTTCATAATCCTAGGTCGATATACAACAGTTGCTGGAGATATAACTTTTCCATTCCCTACTCTGATTTTCTGTCCATTTTCATTGTCATTCTCCTCTGATGCTTCCTCACTGTCATCGCTACTCTCCTTTGATTCTTCCTCACTGTCATCGCTACTCTCCTCCGATTCATCCTCATCACTCTCATTTCCATCATTATCACTCTCCTTATGCGAATGTTTCTGCATTTCATTCAATTGTCTAATTATTTTCTGCAATTTATTTTTATTTCCTAATACATGTCTTAATATCTCCTCATTATCTGAGTCATTATCCTCACCACTTTCATGTTCCTCGACTTCTTTCTCGCTCTCATTTTCTTCACCACCACTCTCATTTTCTTCTTTCTCTATCTCACTCTCCGTTTCATCATTCTCACTTTCCTCTGATTTATCCTCTTCCTCACTCTCATCGTCCTTTTCACTATGTGGCTGTTTCTGTATATTTTTCAAAATATTCATGATTTTCTCGAATTTATGTTTCATCATTTGTTTAATCTCTAGAAAATCACTCTCAACTCTCTTTTTGTTCTCTTCTTCACTAAAAATATCATCATTTTTTTTTTAATTTCTTTGGGGAAGGTTCCATTACACCTTCCTTTCTATGTATACTCATATGTCGGGATATACTGTCTCGTCTCATTTCTTTATTACAAACCAAACATCTTTCATAGCTAGGCATTATATAGCAATGTCAATTGATATTATGAATTTTCGCTGAATGATTTTACAAAATTTTAAATAAATAAAACTTTTATGAAAATAAATAAAACTTTTAAAAATAAAAATTAGAGAATGAATGAGAATGCGGTGAATGGGGGCTTTTATAGAGGGAGGCTAGAATGGAGTTGTGAAAAAAGAATAATCTATTGTAAACCAGATGTTTCTTGAATTTTTCTCAGGCGTATTTGACAATAAAGTGGGTGAAGGTGTGGCTGTGGCTGTGGTTGTGGCTGTTTATTATAATTTTCTTAGGCGAATTGATGTAATAACGAAGCTATAGGTTTGAATAATTTAAACTCTATCGCAGGTCCCATTCACGCGTTGACATACAGTATAGGATTCGATGTTTGGATTAGTCATGCTACGGTTAATAAGAGCCCAACAACCGCAGATTATTGAGGGATGACTCAGGGCCAAAATGGTCCACTTTATTTTCGAGTGAGGGTAATTTATGTTTTGGGCCCCGCTCGTGTCTTTATATTTAATTCTACCTTTACCTACTGTACAACAAAAATAATACAAATGTATTGTATATTATATTGTAATGTACAGTGCCTATTGTGTTGTATATTTTATCTACTGTAGTACAATTTATTCATCTCGCGTCCCTATCTGATTGATTTGTGTCAAATTAAATTGCCTTTGGCAACATTATTTGATACAAATCGATTGATTAAACAATTAATTAATTGTTTAATCGACCAATTAATTAATTGTTTAATTAATTAATGACCTACTTAACACCCAAGGTGCGAAGTAGGTCCAACTGTCGCCGAAAAGGGGTAACCATTACTACTGACTGGTATCATAAACTGTTTGATATTAAAACGTTTAAACTATTATTGTTGCACAGATGACTGGTATCATAATCTGTTCGATATTAACACGTTTAAACTATTATTGTTGCACAGATGACTGGTATCATAAACTGTTTGATATTAAAACGTTTAAACTATTATTGTTGCACAGATGACTGGTATCATAATCTGTTCGATATTAAAACGTTTAAACTATTATTGTTTCACAGATAACTGGTATCATAAACTGTTCGATATTAACACGTTTAAACTATTATTGTTGCACAGATAACTGGTATCATAATCTGTTCGATATTAAAACGTTTAAACTATTATTGTTGCACAGATGACTGGTATCATAATCTGTTCGATATTAAAACGTTTAAACTATTATTGTTGCACAGATAACTGGTATCATAAACTGTTCGATATTAAAACGTTTAAACTATTATTGTTGCACAGATGACTGGTATCATAAACTGTTCGATATTAACACGTTTAAACTATTATTGTTGCACAGATGACTGGTATCATAATCTGTTCGATATTAAAACGTTTAAACTATTATTGTTGCACAGATAACTGGTATCATAAACTGTTCGATATTAACACGTTTAAACTATTATTGTTGCACAGATAACTGGTATCATAATCTGTTCGATATTAAAACGTTTAAACTATTATTGTTGCACAGATAACTGGTATCATAAACTGTTCGATATTAACACGTTTAAACTATTATTGTTGCACAGATGACTGGTATCATAATCTGTTCGATATTAACACGTTTAAACTATTATTGTTGCACAGATGACTGGTATCATAAACTGTTTGATATTAAAACGTTTAAACTATTATTGTTGCACAGATGACTGGGATCATAAACTGTTCGATATTAAAACGTTTAAACTATTATTGGTGCACAGATGACTGGTATCATAAACTGTTTGATATTAAAACGTTTAAACTATTATTGATGCACAGATGACTGGTATCATAAACTGTTTGATATTAAAACGTTTAAACTATTATTGATGCACATATGACTGGTATCATAATCTGTTCGATATTAACACGTTTAAACTATTATTGGTGCACAGATGACTGGTATCATAAACTGTTCGATATTAAAACGTTTAAACTATTATTGTTGCACAGATAACTGGTATCATAAACTGTTCGATATTAAAACGTTTAAACTATTATTGTTGCACAGATGACTGGTATCATAAACTGTTCGATATTAAAACGTTTAAACTATTATTGTTGCACAGATAACTGGTATCATAAACTGTTCGATATTAAAACGTTTAAACTATTATTGATGCACAGATGACTGGTATCATAAACTGTTCGATATTAAAACGTTTAAACTATTATTGTTGCACAGATAACTGGTATCATAAACTGTTCGATATTAAAACGTTTAAACTATTATTGTTGCACAGATGACTGGTATCATAAACTGTTTGATATTAAAACGTTTAAACTATTATTGATGCACATATGACTGGTATCATAATCTGTTCGACATTAAAACGTTTAAACTATTATTGTTGCACAGATGACTGGTATCATAATCTGTTCGATATTAAAACGTTTAAACTATTATTGTTGCACAGATAACTGGTATCATAAACTGTTCGATATTAAAACGTTTAAACTATTATTGTTGCACAGATGACTGGTATCATAATCTGTTCGATATTAAAACGTTTAAACTATTATTGTTGCACAGATAACTGGTATCATAAACTGTTCGATATTAACACGTTTAAACTATTATTGTTGCACAGATAACTGGTATCATAATCTGTTCGATATTAAAACGTTTAAACTATTATTGTTGCACAGATAACTGGTATCATAAACTGTTCGATATTAACACGTTTAAACTATTATTGTTGCACAGATGACTGGTATCATAATCTGTTCGATATTAACACGTTTAAACTATTATTGTTGCACAGATGACTGGTATCATAAACTGTTTGATATTAAAACGTTCAAACTATTATTGTTGCACAGATGACTGGGATCATAAACTGTTCGATATTAAAACGTTTAAACTATTATTGGTGCACAGATGACTGGTATCATAAACTGTTTGATATTAAAACGTTTAAACTATTATTGATGCACAGATGACTGGTATCATAAACTGTTCGATATTAAAACGTTTAAACTATTATTGTTGCACAGATGACTGGTATCATAAACTGTTCGATATTAACACGTTTAAACTATTATTGTTGCACAGATGACTGGTATCATAATCTGTTCGATATTAACACGTTTAAACTATTATTGTTGCACAGATGACTGGTATCATAAACTGTTTGATATTAAAACGTTCAAACTATTATTGTTGCACAGATGACTGGGATCATAAACTGTTCGATATTAAAACGTTTAAACTATTATTGGTGCACAGATGACTGGTATCATAAACTGTTTGATATTAAAACGTTTAAACTATTATTGATGCACAGATGACTGGTACCATAAACTGTTCGATATTAAAACGTTTAAACTATTATTGTTGCACAGATGACTGGTATCATAAACTGTTCGATATTAAAACGTTTAAACTATTATTGTTGCACAGATGACTGGTATCATAAACTGTTCGATATTAAAACGTTTAAACTATTATTGTTGCACAGATGACTGGTATCATAAACTGTTCGATATTAACACGTTTAAACTATTATTGTTGCACAGATGACTGGTATCATAAACTGTTCGATATTAAAACGTTTAAACTATTATTGTTGCACAGATGACTGGTATCATAAACTGTTTGATATTAAAACGTTTAAACTATTATTGTTGCACAAATGACTGGTATCATAAACTGTTCGATATTAACCCTATTACCACTGGGGTGTTTTGACCATTAGCACCACTGGGGGGGGGGGGGGGGGGGGCGATTCGGCCCACCCACTATATTTTTGTAGTCGTCCAATGAAATCCTACAAAATTTGGGCTGTTGGTGAAACAACTATAGATGAACACTACCAAACCTTAAAAAATTAAAATTTCATAAGCAGGGACTCATAATTTTGATGAAAAATAAAAGTAGTCCCAGGACAAAATTACAAAATTTTTTTCGTTTTCTAAAAACTAATAGTGAGGCAGTGTTGTCTAGATTTAGTAGGTTTTTCAAGACGCTGAATCGAATGTGATTATATTCCACCTCCAAAAATTGAAGTGGATGCTATTTTTCGTGCACCTAAGAAGTGGGCGTGGCACTTCAAATTTTGAAAAATTAGATATTCAGAAAATGCCCCTAATTTTTTTATTTCAACGCATCTTTATGGGTTTTCTGGGCCGCTGAATCGATTGAAAGTAATATAGAAGCCTGAAGACTGAGTGGTTCGCCATTTTTGGTGCACCAAAATTAGGGCGTGGCACTTCAAATTTTGAAAAAAACGAGATTCGGAAAATAAACCAAAATTGAAATTTTAACGAATTTATTTAGGTTTTCCAGACCGCTGAATCGATTGAAAGTAATATAGAAGCCTGAAGACTTAGAAGTTAGCCATTTTTTGAAATCAAAACTTTAGTGTTTTTTCCGAATAAAGTAATTTTGAAAATTTGAAGTGCCACGCCCTAATTTTGGTGCACCGAAAATTACGTACACAAAGGATTTGAGGCTTCTATATTACTTTCAATCGATTCAGCGCTCCAGAAAACCTATAAAATTAATTTGAAATCAAAACTTTAGTGAATTTTCCGAATCTCGTATTTTTCAAAATTTGAAGTGCCACGCCCTAATTTTGGTGCACCAAAAATGGCGAACCACTAAGTCTTCAGGCTTCTATATTACTTTCAATCGATTCAGCGCTCCAGAAAACCTATAAAAATGCTTTGCAAATCAAAACTTTAGTGTATTTTCCGAATCTCGTATTTTTCAAAATTTGAAGTGCCACGCCCTAATTTTGGTGCACCAAAAATGGCGAACCACTAAGTCTTCAGGCTTCTATATTACTTTCAATCGATTCAGCGCTCCAGAAAACCTATAAAAATGCTTTGCAAATCAAAACTTTAGTGTATTTTCCGAATCTCGTATTTTTCAAAATTTGAAGTGCCACGCCCTAATTTTGGTGAACCAAAAATGGCGAACCACTAAGTCTTCAGGCCTCTATACTACTTTTAATCGATTCAGCGCTCCAGAAAACCAATAAAAATGCTTCGAAATTAGAACTTTAGTAAATTTTCCGAATAAAGTAATTTTGAAATTTTAAAGTGCCACGCCCTAAATTTGGTGCTCCAAAAATGACGTACCACTACACTTACATACTTGTATAGAGCCTTAGAGTGATCCAAACCCATAAAAATAAATAAAAATAGCCCAAACATAAATAATTACTAAATCACGAATGACTTTGTAAAATTCGAAAATTTCAAAAAATTTGGCACCCACATCGAAAAGTAGAATTCCAATTGCAACGGCGTTTTTTGCAAAAGATGCGGCATTAAATTTGGCTAATTCTCACAAAAAATTGGGCCGGTACGTAATGTGGTTGCATAGTTACAGCAACTAAAAACTAGGAAGGGGCCGATTCGGCTCCCCCCCCAGTGGTAATAGGGTTAACACGTTTAAACTATTCTGGTATCATAAACTGTTCGATATTAAAACGTTTAAACTATTATTGTTGCACAGATGACTGGTATCATAAACTGTTCGATATTAAAACGATTTAACTATTATTGTTGCACAGATGACTGGTATCATAAACTGTTTGATATTAAAACGTTTAAACTATTATTGATGCACAGATGACTGGTATCATAAACTGTTTGATATTAAAACGTTTAAACTATTATTGTTGCACAGATGACTGGTATCCTAAACTGTTTGATATTAAAACGTTTAAACTATTATTGTTGCACAGAATGTCCCGAAATAACACAGGGTAGTTGCGATTTCCAGACTTAAAATAAACGCGATGGTTTGTTGTTACCGCGTATGTGTTTGATAGCATTTGGGAGAGCGATTTATATAATAAGGGGTTAAGTAAAAATACTTCCTGATTCACTTATTCAATTAAGGGTATAGTATACATACATGTTGTTTAGGCCTATTTACTGACACCATGACAGACATACACAGCAGAAATCAACGTAGTCATAAGCAAGTTAAAAGAATAATAATAAAAACATAAACCGGTACCCACTTCATATCAGAATAACTGTAATCGGATAATTACTTACGTCATACTAAAAATAACTTAAAAGAAGAGCGAGATTCAAAAACAAACGCTTTCTTATATAACAAAATACATAATGAAATAATATTTTGTACATTCCCGCCAGCCAAGGAATAAACTAAGTAAATATTTCCTCAATAAACTAATCATAAGAAATTTAACACATACAGTAAATAACTCAATAATTCCCCCAAAAACTAATTGTAAGAAAATAACACATACAGAAAATAACTCAAATTGCATAACATATACTAATGAACTTTGAAACATAGCACAATATATCAACTAAAATAGTTTACATAGAAAATATAAATCTATATCTCTGAGACTGATGAATCGCTATTCGAAACATCCTCGTAATATTCTTTCAGTTTCTCACGGGATCGTATTGCGGCTACACGATGGGGTTTTGTAGTGTTAACTTGCGGTGAACGAATCGGTGGGACAATTGGGACATCCGATAGATCCACTAATGGTGAAACGGGACACTCTAGAGGGTACAAGAGTTTGATAGGACGTTTAGAGAGTCCAGTTTGGGTCTTTACGGATACAGAACGTATCCATCCGTCTTTACTAGGAAAGAGTTCAATGACCTTGCCGAGAGGCCATTGCATGCGGGGTCTACGGGAACCAACTAGGACGATATCTCCTACTTTTGGGATATGTTTGGGTTCAGAAGAATTCCATCGATGGAACTCTCGTAAAGAAGTTAAATACTCATGGTTCCAACGTGACCAGCAATCAGAAATAAGTGTGATAACACGCTGATGACGTTTAGTAAGGGATCGTCTCTCACCATAAGAAGGATCTTTATTAAAATCCTTATCGATGAGGGGTAAAGGCAACCCAGTTAGACGACGACCATATAGGAGTTGAGAAGGTGTCAGGGGTAAGGGCTCGTCCCTATCCGCAGTAACGTAAGTAAGGGGTCTGTCATTCATGTAAGCTTCAACTTCATAGGCTACAGTAACCAACTCTTGATAAGTAATATAAGCTCGACCTAACACTTTCTTTAGTACAATCTTAGCAATACCGATCAACCGTTCCCAGAATCCTCCCATCCAAGGTGAGGCAACTGGAATAAAAGTCCAAATCATACGTCGTGATAATAAATAATTTTGAACAGTTGCTGTAGAATGTACAGTCTTTAGATCTAAATCAGCTGAAATAAAGGCGGAGGGGTTGTCGCTTAGCAACCGAGACGGACAACCAGAACGAGCGGTAAAACGTCGTAATGCGAACAAGAATGATTCAGTAGAATTATCTGGCACTACTTCTAATCGTACAGCTCTAACAGTAGTGCAAGTAAACAAAGCTATGTAGGCTTTGGTGCGATCTCTGAGTAATATATGACCAGTGTAGTCTAAGCCAGTAGTTTCGAATGGAACGGAACCTGAAACCCGAAACTCAGGAAGTGGTGGAGGTGGCGGTACTGGATAAGGTCGACCAATAACACGATTACACGTCGCACACGGACGAATAATAGAACGAACTCTCTGTCTTATCTGTGGAATCCACCAACGCTGGCGTAACTGAACGATGGTGTCAGACAGACCGCAATGGAAATTAAACTTATGAGTGGATAATATAATCAGTTCAGTGAAAATATGTTTGCTTGGAAGTATCGCGGGGAACTTAGTTTGCCAAGGAATATTAGAATGTTCAATACGACCTCTAGAACGTATAATATTGTCGTCATCTAGGAATAACCGTAACTGACGCACTAACGGGGGTATTTTACCTTTCTCAGTACTAGAATAATTAAGAGATAGTAAATAATTGCTCTCTTTACTAAATATATTGCTTTGTACGCGTCGCAATAGGAATATCTCTGCTAATACGATATCGTTTACTGTAAGTGGACTAGAAAGAACTTTCCCTCCTCCGACCGGCGCAATTGTGGGATATACACGTTTGTGACTGTTATTAGTAAAACTATCCTTTAGGCGGCGAACAAAACGCAATACCAATGCAGTAACACGTAAGAGTTTATTATAGTCACTATAATCTGATATGTTGATGACGTCATCAACATCAGAACCTGTTTCATCCAACGTAGGTAAAGAGCTAACCGTGGTATCCATAGCAACCGTTTCTTCCTTGAAAACAATTTTTTGAATTGGCCAATCAGAAACGCACATCAACCAGACCGGCCCACAAGTCCAAAAATCGGAGGACAATAATTTGATAGCAGTAATACCTCTAGTTAGCATGTCTGCCGGATTGTCCTTAGTTGGTACATAGCGAAATATTGCATTAGGACATAGTTGGTGAATTTCATCCACACGATTCTTTACATAGACGTTATTAACACAACCATTCATTGTCCAGTGTAGAGCTATTTCACTATCTGACCATAAAAAGATATTGGCTGGAATGAATTGGAAACTAAATACCTGTGTAATGTACACCAAAAGTCTTGCGCCAATGGATAATGCAGTGAGTTCGAGTTTGGGAAGGGAAGGGGCTTTACACTTAACGGGGACAACTTTAGCTCTAGCTATGACTAAGTCAGAGTTTTGGTTGTTCACACAATAAACAACTGCACCATATGCCGTTTTAGAGGCATCGCAAAAACAATGTAAACATGCACCATTACTTAAAGTCAATTGACGTTTGACTGAAAATGATGAAAGTAAATTGATATCAGAAACTTGTTTTGACCACTGTGTTGCAATATCGTCTGGGATAACTTTATCCCAACCGATATTTAATTTCCACAATTGTTGAATTAATATACGCATACCAATAGTCACGGGTAATAGTAAACCTAACGGGTCAAATAATTTACCAGCTCAACTAACAATACCTCGCTTAGTAAAATAAGCATCGGGTGTTTTAATTTCGCGGGATGGATAACCCAATTTATCGTTTTCGATAAACCATTTCATGCCTAAAATAGCCGGTTCATTAGTAACTACTTTAGGTCCATCGTTATTAGATTGTATAAGTTCATTTAACTTTGGAGAGTTAGTTATCCATTCCCTTAAAGGGAATCCACCCTGTTGTAATAATTTGCTACTTTGTAAATAATAATCAATTAAATCGTTCTCGTTATCTGACATACCATGTAAGTTATCAACATATAAATTACGAATAATTATGTCAGCTATCGGCGAGTCACTTAGTTTCAAATGGTGTCTAACAGTAGCATTTAATAAAAATTGACTACAAGTAGCACCGAATAAAACTACTCTAAACCGATATGTAAGTATTGGACTACTTGGATCAAAGGGATCCTTAGGCCATAAAAATCTTGTTACATCTCGATCACATGGATCGAGACCTATTTGTAAAAACGCTTTCTCAATATCACTGATAGAACAATATTTGTTCATTCGAAAGCGTAATAAAGCATCACATAGCATTTGGTTTAGACTAGGACCGGTATGTAAACAATCATTTAAACTTGGAGATTTCGAATTTGCCTTCGAACTACAATTGAAAACTATTCTCAATGGAGTAGTTGATGAAGTCGGTTTGATAACACCGTGATGAGGCAAATAATGAAATTTAACATTATTATTATCACCTAGCACATTATCGGTAAACCTACGAAAATCGACAAATTCCGCGGGCTCAATAAATTTTCGGTTTAATTGTTCCCTAATAATATTATCATAACAAGATAATAAATCGCGTGATTTACGTAATTTAGATAATATACTTTGCAAACATTTTGCAGCTAATGAATAATTAATTGGTAAGATTGGGTGATTTGACTTCCACGGTAAACTTGCCGTGTATTTATATCCGTCGAACTGGATACTATTTTCGAATTCGATTAATGTGGAATCGTTAGAAACGTCCTTGGGTGCGTCGTAACGAATTCCGATTGAATCCAGACTCCATAACCTCTCCATACTCGCTGAGAGATCGTCTTCATCTTCGTAAAAAGGTCTCGATGTCCCAATATTAAGAGCTGTAACAACTGATGTAATGCACTCTTTATCCTCGGATTGGGTTGAGTCAATTTGGCCCAATATTACATCCCCTAAATTAGATCGAAGTAAAGACACACCCTCTTCTATGGAAGGAATTTTTATGAAATTAAAACATTGGTCAACTCCTAAAACTAATCCAAGATCGGGTACGTTATCACCGCGAATCGGATCAGCTAAGTTAACGCCGCGAAGTATTAAGCGGTCGACGAGATCCGATCGTCCCGGCGTCGCTAAACGCATTGGTAGCGAGTCTACCACTGCTGCAGAAACTTCGATCAATCCGTCTGATGTAACCACTGAAAATTTAGTAATATCATAAGGATCCATTTCGCCACAATGTGTAAAACTATCGATAGCTAAGTATGTGCGAGATATTATGGTTAAACCCAATAACTCGACGATACTCCGTAATATAAAAGTTCGTTGCGATCCTGGATCTAATAACGTCCGAACGTTATAGGTTCGAGATCCATGATTATAGTATTCAATAGGCATTATGGCCGTTGGTAATAGTGAGGAATGTTCAGTGCAAACTGAACTAGAAACAGATGGATTCGATTTTTTCTTTGGTAACCGATCTGATGACGAACTACTGGAATAATGTGCGTGTAAAACCGAGTGGTGCAATCCTCCGCAAACGTAACACCGACTAGGTCTTGGGCATTCGTTCGTAGAATGGCCAGACCGTAAACAGTTTGCGCATAGATTCAATTCATCAGTGCGAGACTTCCGTTCATCACTAGTTTTATAACGATCGCAATAACGGACACTGTGATCGCTATTGCAGAAATAACAACGGATTTTGTATCTCGGTTTTGGTTTTGTAGAATTCATTACACTCGAACCAAATGAACCGACCGAGCCGCCCTGTGGAGACGATTCCGAATGACTACCGAAGTCATTGTGTTTCTTTGAAGTATTATTTGGTTTACTTTTATTGAAGCTGGAAAGGTCCGTATCAAAGGCTGATAATTGTTCAATTTCCTCTTGAAGCGCTTTCCGAAGGTCTTCAATATTCCAATAAGTTGTTCGTGCAGCGCGATTTATATTGTCGCGAATCTTGGTAGGGAGTTTTCGGAGGAGGATTTCAGCGAACACGTATCCGGCTTCTTCCACGTTTCCTCCTAAATTTCGAATTCCTCTTAGTTGGGCTTCATATGTCGCTCGGAAAGTGGCTAAATCACGAGCCGTAGGCTTCGGCTCATCGATGTCGAGAATTATATGTAAACGAGCCCGGAGGATTAATTGAGGTTTACCAAAGGTATCTCGGAGTAACTCAATGGCTTCCTCGTAATCTTCGTTGGTTCGCTGGAAGTTTGCTACGAGTTTGGCAGCGTTTCCCGAAAGTTGCCCTTCTAAATACGAGAACTTCGTAGCCCCAGCGATCTCTGTTCGTGAGTGAACAGCGTCATTGAAACGATCCCAAAAATTTGGCCAATCGACTGGATTCCCTGAGAATGACGGCAGCTTCAACACGGGAAGTTTCTGCGGTTTCATCCCGATACCGATATGGGATTCCACGTTTGGTGGGTGAACGTTACTACCCGGTAGCGACTCGGCGCGACCCTTCTCGTCTACAAACTGTTCGGCTCGTCGAATAGCCGAATAGATACGCAAATCTTCTTTGGAAGACGTATCAATCTCGGTAATTATACCGTCCTCGTCATTGGGATCCAATACCTGTTGAATTCTTTCGCTCAAATCCGCCAACCTCGTCCTTTGTCTCGCCGTTCCAGCAATGACGTCACGTATAGAGTCAATGTCTGGATCAGCTACCAACTCTCCTGACGTTCCGAACATCAGTCCATTTAGTTGGTCGAGTAAACGAGTAACTACGGATCGATGACCACGACGTTGATTTTTTAGAAATATTAAATCTTCCATAGCTGGTTAATAGTAGAATACAGTTAGGCCTAATGTGTGTCAGAAAGTTCCGGCTGTCCGGTGATCCCGGGTCACCGCACCATTTTGTCCCGAAATAACACAGGGTAGTTGCGATTTCCAGACTTAAAATAAACGCGATGGTTTGTTGTTACCGCGTATGTGTTTGATAGCATTTGGGAGAGCGATTTATATAATAAGGGGTTAAGTAAAAATACTTCCTGATTCACTTATTCAATTAAGGGTATAGTATACATACATGTTGTTTAGACCTATTTACTGACACCATGACAGACATACACAGCATAAATCAACGTAGTCATAAGCAAGTTAAAAGAATAATAATAAAAACATAAACCGGTACCCACTTCATATCAGAATGACTGTAATCGGATAATTACTTACGTCATACTAAAAATAACTTAAAAGAAGAGCGAGATTCAAAAACAAACGCTTTCTTATATAACAAAATACATAATGAAATAATATTTTGTACACAGAAGACTGGTATCATAAACTGTTCGATATTAAAACGTTTAAACTATTATTGTTGCACAGATGACTGGTATCATAAACTGTTCGATATTAAAACGTTTAAACTATTATTGTTGCACAGATGACTGGTATCATAAACTGTTCGATATTGAAACGTTTAAACTATTATTGTTGCACAGATGACTGGTATCATAAACTGTTCGATATTAAAACGTTTAAACTATTATTGTTGCACAGATGACTGGTGGGGCGAGCCACGAAGTTGGCGGAGCCTTAGCGAATTGACACTGTTAGGGGGTGGGTCAATTTATGCAAATAGTTGTCGTCGTCGTCGTCGTCGTCGTTGTCGTCGTCGTTGTCGTCGTCGTTACGATTTTGACATGCTAATAACTTTGTCGGATTTAAAGCTGCCAAGTTGAAAATTTGTAGGTATCAATATGAGCAAAAGTTGAGATTTTTGAGAGACTTTCAGACACCATCAGTGCAATGGTCTCCCGCTAGAGGGCCACATGTCTAAACATTAAATGCCCTCCCATTTCTTTGCTTTTAATCCGTTTAAGCTGAAACTTGGCAGATATGTATTAGACCATTAGCTGTGACTTTCAAAGGAGGCGAATCCATCTGCAGTTCTCCAGTCTGCCGCTAGAGGGCCAACGTGACTATTTGCATAAATTGACCTACCCCCTAACAGTGTCAATTCGCTAAGGCTCTGCCAACTTCGTGCTGCGCGAAGTCCCCACTTCGTGTATCATAATCTGTTCGATATTAACACGTTTAAACTAATATTGTTGCACAGATAACTGGTATCATAAACTGTTCGATATTAAAATGTTTACAATTTACAATTGCTACTAAACGAAGCTAAGCAACGAACCAAAGTGTGGCCGTTTGTTTAATTTTCCTTAGCTTCGTGGTTGCATTTCCTTTAGGAAATGCCTTTCTCGTATCATATATTAGTTGGTATATGGTCATAGATAGATAGATTTATTTATACATTATGTAAAAACAATAACAAATACACCAAACAATGTACCGGTATAAAGGTATTGTCCAACATAACATATAGGATTACCCCTAAAGCTTTGCAGCTTATTTCCAAGGGGGTCCTTTATGTTACTTGGTTACAAATACAATATTACACTACGCTAACCTAAAACCAATATAAAACGTAATTACACTATGTACATGTACAACTTTACCGAGAGCGTGACAATGCCCGACTCAACGATAAAGATACACAAGGTACAGAACAATTTATTATAAAACGTAATTACAGTATAAATAGTAAATAATTAATAAACTAATAACTTACTGTAGGACTATTGTACCTATTTTTACATTGCACACGGAGGTGAGATTTAACTGCTGATTTAAAAGAATGTTGATTATTTAGGTTTTTAATTTCATTAGGCAGAGCGTTCCAATTTTTTATGCCGTTAAAAAAGAAAGTATCAGATTCAAAGGATTTACAATTCGGGAGGTAGAAGTTTGAAGCACTGGCTCTGGTACTGTAAGAGTGTGTATCGCGTACTCTGTTGAATTTTTGTTTTAGGTAATTGGGACATTTACCATTATACACTTTATGCACATGGTTAAGGCGTAGCTGCTTAACTCTACTATCTAAGTTAAGTAGTCCAGATTCAGAAAAGTCATCTGGAGTTAGGTGGTGCCTAGGTTTGTAGTCTTTAATAAATCGTACTACTTTATTCTGAGCTACTTGTAATTTACATTTAAGCTGTTTGGTTAAGCCTTCATACCATAGCACGCATAGTCCATGTGACACTGTATTAAAGAAGAGCAAAGTAACTTGCGGGAGTCGGTGTTCAAACTATTTTTATTTCTGTATAGAAACCTAAGCCTACTGTTAACTTTCGAGAAAATATTTTTCACTGTACTTTCTCCTGATAAGCAGTTATCCAATGTGGCGCCTAAATATTTAACTTCCTTTTTATTTTCAATCTTATGTCCATTACTAGTGACTTCAAACTTAGTTACCTTCTTTAACTTTCTTTTGGAACCAAACAAAATACTTTCAGTTTTACCGTAGTGAATGGATAGCTTATTATCAACCAACCACTCATTACAGGATTCTAGAACTGCACTTAACTTTTGGGAAATATGGATAGGATCTTTATGAGAGAAAATAAGAGCACTGTCGTCGGCATATAAAATGAGTTTAAAATCGGGATCTATACTACTTATCATATCATTTACATAGCATACAAAAAGCAGAGGACCTAATATACTACCTTGCGGTACACCACAGGTAATCTCTTGTACAGTAGACTGCGATTTGCTAATGACTACAGTTTGACCTCTGTCTGACAGGTAGGACTTGAACCAGTCTATAGAACCTACACCCATCAGGCCTAACTTACCAAGCAGAATTTCGTGATCTACAGTATCGAAAGCCTTTTGTAGGTCCAACATTACCATACCGGTATATAAACCCTTTGCGTTATTACATCTAATTGTATCAGTTAAGTTAATAAGACAGGTGTCTGTAGAATATGATTTACGAAAACCGGACTGAAGTTCATAGATCAGATTTAGCCTACTAAGATGTGCCTCCAGCTGTAGAAAAACAGAACGTTCTAGAATTTTAGATACAATACTTAAGATACTAACAGGTCTGTAATTACAGGGTTCTACTTTGCTATTCTTTTTATACAGAGGAACAACCTTAGCTAATTTCAGTTCGTCTGGTACTACATTATCTACGATAGAGTAATTAATAATAAAATTAATAGGCACTTTAAGTACTTCAGCACCATCCTTAAGAAATAGGTCCCTAATACCCCACCACCCACCCCCCTAGCCTCAGTAAACACCCTAACACTTGGGTCCCCAATGCGACAAGGTGAGCTGACTGCCTTGGCAGATAAGCTTTCTCTTAGCGCAGTGGGTGTTCAAGAGCACCGAATGCAGACTGGACAGACTGATGAGGTTCTGATTAAGGACATGGGGGGCGGTTGGCGACTCGCCCTCGCGTCAGCAGATGATAGTGGCAATGGTGGAATTGGTCTATTGATGAATCCAACTGCACATGCAGCATTGGACAAAATAGACCAAATCTCTAACCGCATCATCCGTTGACACTTCTCATGTTCTGGAAGACTGGCTAAGAAGTTTCCTAAGGTGGTTCTGATTGTGTGCTACTCTCCAACTAGTGTTGCCCCTGTAGAGGAGGTGGAAAATTTCTACCACAATCTACAAGCAGCTACTGTGATATTGTATTATGGGATGGTGTATTATTGGACTGATTAGTATGTATTGTATAGGTTAAGTAGGTATGATATAGTAGTATCTTGTTAGCACCTAGGGTGTGAACAGCTGGTTGTACGGTAGCTGTCAGGGATATAGTCCTGGGGGCAGGGCGCAGTTAGTAGTTATCATTCAGTTTAGTTATTGAGATGACTTACCGGTGTAGGGTTGTCAGTCATGTTTTGTAGGTAGTTCGTTATTAGTTTCATTGTCTGATTGTATCACATCATTATTTGTTATTCATGTATCTCAATACACAAAATACTGACATACTGCAGCTAGTTTCCTAGTTTTACTTCAGTCTTCTCCAGCTCACCCCTCGAGCGGGATAGTGCATGGCCGTGGATCCGGGACCGGGCGCCGATAGCGCTTCCACACTACTGATGGAGTGGATCAGCATGCATTCTTAACATTCCTGGGAGTCTTTAATGCAAGTCTGCATCAATCACCTACATCGCCCTGGGTCTATAGCAATAGTGTTAACCGAAATTCTATCCATCTTCAGGATTTTATCTCTGGAAATGGATTGTTTTCGGCTGGAACCCAGTTCAAGAAGCGAACTGGAAAGCTATGGACTCATAGTGGACCCAGTGGTCACAAGTCCCAGATAGACCATATTCTGTTTCGTAGGAAATACAGGAGCTCTATACAAGACTGTAATGCATTTACACTTCGACCCTTCTCCAGTGATCACCGCCTTATTGTGGCCAAGGTAAGACTTAGTCTGCGTGCTAGCAGAACAACGAAATCTGCCTTGCTGCGGCATGACTGGTCCTCTCTGTTGCAACAGCCAAGTGTGAGATCCAGCTTCACACTACAGCTGAGCAACAGGTATGAGGCTCTTGCCTCTGAGGCGGCAGATCACTGTGAGGGCTATACTGCCTTTACAGAAGCAGTTAAGTTAGCAGCTGCAGAAACAGTTCCTGTATACCCTCGAAACAGGAAAAGGGCCCCCTGGACTGACAACAAAATTCAGAAGTGCCGAAATGACCTTCATAGGGCGCAGAAAGAGTCCCGACTCAAACAGACTACAGCGGCCAAGAATGCAGTTAAGGCTGCATCTAGGTCCCTGAACAGGCAGTACTCTGCTAATCTTCAGGAGCTAATAAACCAACAGGTTGATGCCATCAATGATGCTGACGACAGCAGGCAATCATCCCAGGCATGGAAATCAATCAATCTGCTTACTGGGCGGAAAAGCCAACCAACCACCAAGGTTAAGGCTGAATCACCAGCCGATCGCCTCAATGGTTGGAAAGCCCACTTTGAAAAGCTCCTCAATAATGACAGGGTATTGCCTGATAACTTTATAGAAGTAAAAGTGTCTGAGTCTGTACTCCCAGATATTCCCATTGGCGATATCTCCTTTGCAGAAGTGAAGGCTGCTGCAAAGAGCATTAAGACCAATCGTGCCAGTGGAGTAGATGGTGTTCCCCCTGAGGTCTTTAAAATACCTGAGTGTTTAAAGCTCATCTATCCCATCATAGTAGACATGTACCGAACAACAAGAGTCCCACAAGAAATGAAAACAAATAAGTTGGTGCCAGTTCCCAAGAAGGGCAACCTAACACTCTCTTATGTCTCTGTGTCATGAGAAAGTGTCAGTATGTAATAATGAACACAGGACGTATATTCTATCAGCTCGGAAGTCTGAGTGTATGATCTATATATTAACTGCCCGACCGGTATGGTATGTATGTATATCTATATGTATAATGGACTTAGGTCCTTACACCTTTGTACGGTAATAATAGTCATAAGTATATTCACATCATCCCCCTTTCCCCCGCGATCTGAGTTCGCTGGAGTCATGATCGGTTATGGAACGGGGTACGTAGTAGTACTACCAAAACGTACAATAGGTTGATGTCGGCGTGTACTGCGACGTGGTTCTGGTAGTGTGTCAGCTATGGTCATCTTTAGCGTTGGTGTTTTGGCTATAGGGTTGGATGGGTTTGCGGTTGGTGGGTTAGTGATGTTAGGGTTGCGGTCGGGGTCATGGTAGAGTCTGAGAAAACGGCGGTTTCTCCACCACGTGCGACCTGAGGGTAATTTTACTCGGTAGTCACGTCGTTCCCCAACAGCTACGACGGTTCCAACGTGATTCCATCGTTTCGTTTTTGGATCTTGGATACGTACAGTAGATCCAATTCGTATTTTTGGGTGGTCATGTGCGTCATGGTTGTAGAGCTCCTCGGTTTTGTGACGAAGTTCTCCTGTCCTGTGGTCGGCTGCGTCCGACTCATCGCGCCATTGTTGGGCGTAATGGGTGTGGTGGGCAGGAACGCGTGATCGTAGTAGACGACCGAAGACGATTTTGTTAGGTGAGCGGCCGTCTGCGCGTGGGGTGTTATGGAGTTCTAGTAAACCTTCCTGGAACTCAGTTGAGCCAGTGTCACAGTGTGGTACTTTTTGGAGTAGGCGTTTTATTATTTTTACCGTTATCTCCGCATGGCCGTTGCTTGATGGGAAGTGTGGAGTACTGGGACACCACTCCACTCCCCAGCGTTTAAGGAACTGTTTGAAGGAAGCCGCAGAAAATTGTGGGCCGCCATCAGACTTGAATTTTGTTGGGACACCCAGGTCGACGAACCATTTTCGGGTGACGAAGGCAACCTGTTGTGATGATGGGTCGTGTCGAAACTCGTGTACGACTGGGTATCCAGACAATCTGTCTGAGTAAACCAGGAAGTGTTTGCCTCCAATTTGGAATAGATCGGAGGAGACGAACTGAAATGGCCGCGTCGGCATTTTGTCAGCCATCAGTGTCTCTTTGGGGAGGCTTGGTAATAGTTCCTGACAAGAATGGCATTGCGAAACGGTGCGTTCGATGTCTCGTGTAATGCCAGGCCAGTAGACAGTTTGTCTTGCGCGTTGTTTGGTTCGTGTCATCCCCTGGTGGGATGCATGCAATCTGTCTAAAGTATCCTGTTGATAGATTTTAGGAATAACTATTCTGTCCCCATATAATACAATGTCGTTGTATATCGAAAGGTTATTGCATATGGACTTGAACAGTTTAATGTATGGTGATGCGTTATGTAGACCACTAAAGTCAGTTTTGATCTCCTGGATCAATTCTTGGTACTTGGTGTCATCTAACGCTGCATCACGCAAATCCTGAATGATTGGGTCGCTTTCCATCACGTTTTCCGTGTTCCCGGAAATGGTTAATGCATTGATTGTGAAAGTGATGTCATCGGGTTCGTCTGGGTCATCGACTGGTGAGCGGCTAAGGCAGTCCGCTATTCGGTGCTGTTTGCCTTTTTGCCATTCAACCCGGAACTGGTATTGAGATTGAAGTTCAGCCTTCATCCGTTGGATTTTGGCGTTTTCGATTTGGTTTATGGTGTAATTATTGAACATGGTGAGCAAAGGCCGGTGGTTGGTTACTACCGTAAATGTTGGTAGGCCCGCAAGGTACAGTCTGCACCTCTTTATACCATAGTAAATAGCTATGCACTCCAACTCAATAGTAGCATAGCGGCTTTCCGTATCAGTTATAAATCTACTGCCACAGGATATAAGTTTCCATTGGTTGTCTTGGCGTTGCAGTAGATCATATCCAAAACCGTTGAGACGGCTGGCATCTGTTTCGAGCCGCGTTTCGGCGTTGATATCAAACGTGGCGAGGACTGGGGGTTGAACAAGTGCCTGTTTAACTTTGTTGAAGGCCTCCTCGTGGTTAGCCGTCCACATAAAAACGTTTTGTGTTCGTAGTAGATCTCGAAGTGGTGTAGCGAAGGTACTGATCTCACTAGAAAAACATCCAAGTTGATTTACCAGACCCATGAAACTTCGTAAATCAGTTATGTTTTGTGGATTATGAAAGTTGGTGATGGCCTTCACTTTGTTGGGGTCGGCCTCCGTCCCATCCTTTGAGATGATATAACCCGCGAATTTCACTCGCGTCTGAGCGAAATTAAACTTGGCCGGGTTGAGTGTAATTCCAGCCTGTCGACATCGGTCGAGAATTGTTCGGACGCGATCGATGTGTTCATCGATGTTGGTGTCTTCAACGAGGATGTCATCCACAATCTTGTGGATTTGGGGTATACCATCGAGGGCCAGATCGCCGCGGTAGTTGTAACTATCTCCTGCAGAAATAAAACCCATGGGTGCTCTGCAGAAACGGTAATGTCCCCATGGCGTTATAAACGTTGTATAGTCTCGAGATTGTTCGTCGAGTTCGACCTGCCAATAACCCGATTTGGCATCCAGGGTCGAGAAAAGGCATGTGCCTGGTGTACGGCCAGATACAACATCGCCTGGTGAACGGGCGTTGTGTATGGTGCGCTTTACTTGACTGTTGAGTTTTGTTAAATCAACGGTTATACGAATTTCACCAGGTTGGTTGGGTTTTTGGCAAACCACAATTGGGTGGCACCATTCAACAGCACGGTCGCCTGTTCGTTCTATTATGCCTTTTTGAAGCATATCCTCAATTTCTTTTTTAGTTTTCTCCCGAAACGGATGGGGTATTGGACGGTGCGCGTAGAGGCAGAATGGTTTCGCATCATCCACCAACTCGATCGTCATCGGTGGACCTACCATGGTCCGCAGTTGACCTCTGGTCCCAAAAACATCAGAGTATTCATCGAGAAGTTTCTGTTTTTCGATCTCGATCGATTGGTTATCATTGGATATGGTGTTGATTGCCGAAGTGGCATGTTGGGTGTCGACGGGTTCGTGTTGGGTGTCGACAGGTTCATGTTGGGTGTTGACGGGTTCATGTTGGGTACCAACGGGTGCATGTTCAGTGTCAACGGGTGTACATTGGGTGTCGACCGGTGCACGTTGGGTGTTGACGGGTGTACATTGGGTGTCGATGGGTGTGTGTTGTATCCCGTCAATGAACTTGGTAATTAGGTGTAGTGGTTTCGGGAATTCGGGGTGGACAATACCCAAACCTTTACATGCCGATAATGAAAGGTATACTGCTCCCTTGGATATGTCTGGGCATATGTATACCCAGTCCCTGTGTGTTCTACCACTGATAGTGAGGCTGAGTTCAATGCGCCCCTCACATTCGATGGGTGTTCCGTTGGCGCCCTCTAGAGGGTAGTCTGGGTCTGTTAAATCCGTTATGTCCCACTCCTCCAGTATATCGGAACCAGCTGCTATAACCTGCGCGCCCGTATCGGCAATGCATGATTTATTCCCAATGTAGTCTCCTTTGTAGAAAAGATCTATTGGGACGAGGGGTCTGTAGTGAGCAGCTGTATATCCGTGTATGTCGGCGATTAGAATAGCGCCGGTGGACTGTGGAGGTTTCGAATATGTTTTACCAAGACATTTCGACGCAAAATGTCCCTGTTTTCCGCAGTGGTTGCATTTTTTATCGGCCGCCTTGCATGGTTGGTCTGTGGTGTGGGGCCAATTTCCACCGCAATTAATACATTTACCCTGAGATTTACAACGTTTGACAGCGTCACGGGCACTGGAAGAAGGTGTTTGTGAACGTTGTTGGGATTTACTGTCCTTATCGCGTTTGTAGCGAGTTTTTGATTTTTGCGGATAACGTCCCCGTTGTTGGGTTGGTTGTGAAGTGGTGGAATGTTGAACCGCGTTTACTCGATGTTTCAGACGCTGGCCTTCCCTAGCAGCCATCTCCCGGTTACGGCAGAAATCCACAGTAGCGGCTCGGGAAAATAATGGTCGTTTACCGAAGAGTTCTTCCCGAGTTTCGTCATCCCGTATACCGCAGACAATAAGGGTTGTTAACCAATCGTCTTTGGACATTGACTCTATTTGTGCGTCGTCTGCCATCTCACAGAGTTTAATGTAAAAGTCGTCAAATTCCTGGCCATCGACTTGTTTCTGCCGTACGAGTTCATAGCGATCGACGGCAATGTTTTGATCCGCGCGTAGATAAGTGCGGATCTCGCCCAAGACTTCATGCATTTCCAAGGATGTATCTTGGTCGATTTCGAGTGTGTACTGTATCCGGTTTAGAAAATCCGGACTGCAGTATGAGAACAGTGTAGCAATCTTGTCAACCCTGGGTTTCTCGTCGAGTTTGGTGACCCTTGAGTAATTTAACCACGCAGATTCCCAGCGTTTAAACGATTTAAACCGGATCCCCACGTCCAGGATTTGTGGGGGTCGCACAGTTAGTCTAGCGGTGTTTCCACTATCGGCGGTACCGGTACCGGTATCACGATCATGTAATCGAGGCGGTGTTGAAATGGTTTGCTGGTCCCGGGTTGCCGACTGTTGTTCCATGAATCGCATAAAACGTTCTTCTCGGCGTTCCTCGTCCTCGCGTCTTTGTGCATCGAGTTGTGCGAGTAACCGGCCCAGGTCGTAGGTAGAACCCTGGGTGGAACCCGATGTAGTTGCATCGTATGTGTCCGTATCTCCGGACAGAGACAGCGATTTAATTAACCGTTTGCGTAGTACGACCGTGGCAGTTTTCGAATCATACTCCACGTCTGCGTTGTTGCAGTGTTCAATTAAAGTTGCCCTGGCGAGGCTGTTGATTACCTCCTCGGACAGATTGTAGGTATCCTCCGGGGAGATAGACATGTTGCCCAATGTTGACCTTGAATGTATGTGGCAACACAGCCAATAATCAAAGTATAAACGCAAATACAGCAATTAGCAGATTAGTATATCCAGTATGGCAGTACGGTTCAGTAGTACAGCAGTACAGGCAGACAGGTATTCCAGTATTCGCCGCGGTGTAGCCGTTGTTGTATGGGGTTTTTTATATTAAAAGCCCCGTTTTTTATGTTGCAGTGTTATCAGTTATTGTAAGTTACGTAGGTCATTAGCAAAGCCCATGTAGGGTGGTCAAAGCTAATAGACACAACTGCGCCATCTTATGTCTCTGTGTCATGAGAAAGTGTCAGTATGTAATAATGAACACAGGACGTATATTCTATCAGCTCGGAAGTCTGAGTGTATGATCTATATATTAACTGCCCGACAGGTATGGTATGTATGTATATCTATATGTATAATGGACTTAGGTCCTTACACCTTTGTACGGTAATAATAGTCATAAGTATATTCACATCAGTTTATTTACGAAATAATGTCAATCTTTTTTGTCTGATTTTTAGATCCTGTTGCTATGGAGACGGCATTCAAGTTTAGTGTTGCGATTTCAAACACCTTTAATTATACAATTAGTTACAAAATATGCACCTAAGTTAGTTAAATTATGTTTATTTTATTAGCATGGCCTTTCTGTAACTTTGGACAAGGTTAAGAATCTAAATTGGGCTGATATTTATGTCCTAACCTGACATGTGGGAGTGTTAACATAATT
>JAUCBJ010008710.1:0-83382 GCA_032718475.1 Nemertoderma westbladi
ATGTTCTTCAATATATTATTGTGATGTGGATGTGCAATATTATTGAATTTATAACGATGCAATATTGAATATTTCTTTCAATTTTGGTATTATTTTTTTATACTGTAGTTTTGTTATCGTTTTGTTTATTTCTCATATTTTTGTTTATTGAAGTTTATTTAGTCAATACTGTATATAGTACAGTACGTTATGCCGATTTATATTACCGATATACCGTAAATTTAGCTTTGAATTATTTTTTATTCCGGGCAAAATTTGTTAAATAAGTTCATTTTCGACTGCCAATTATTTATATAAAAACGGCACTACGTTTATTCAGTGTGAGTGGCTAAATAAAATAAACACAATTCGTTACCATCGTTAAATGATTGGTGAGGTTTGATATACAGTGTAGTTAATACAAACAATAAATTGGTTTCATTCTACCCCCAGCGTCTGCAAAAAACGCAAGTCTAACGTTAAATGACGTCAGACTCTAAATAGTCATTAATTTCCTATAATTTAATTTTAAATTATCAATTAAATTGTTTGATAACTAATAAATTTAAATAATTTAATCAAATGATTTATCTAACGTAGAGGCCAACTGTTAAACAAACTACCCCGGCCTAACCAATAAAGACACAAAACTGCTCTATTTATTAGACAGGGCAATCAGGAGCGTATTATTGCTAATGTGAGGGGCTGCTAAATACAAAACCGCTACTTACCGTTAGATGGCGCTAACCTGCCGTCCGCTAATATGTTTTACTAATTTTCTACGGCTCCTGCTAATTTCTTGTTCCTTTCTCTACCAATTACTCGATAGAGAGCTAACTGTTCGAATATATGAGCCACGCGGGAATAACCAAAACAACAAACCCGAATCGGCTCCCTAAGCTGACTTAAAACGAGTGTGAGAGGTTTTACACTCAGAGTATATTCTTACGCCTAATCTTACTGTTAAAGTACGCCAATGCCTACGTCTTTTCTAATCGCGAATACTGGGGGTTCCCTAACGGAATGTGTGAATGCGAGAATATTTAAAATAATCAAAGTGGTACAGTGTTTATTAGGGCTAATACCTATAGTGGGACTAAACTTGTCTGCGGCTGGCTTTAGGCCAGCAAATTACTAATGCGTTTTGCGTACTGAATACTGCTATCTAGCTTATTGCCCGCTAATTCAAATAACCGCTCAGCGTGAATAGTTTACGGTACTCTAATTATTACCTTAGCTACTCTCCGCTATGCTGCGTACTAATTCTTAATTTTACTAATTAATTACAGTCACAAATATGTAACAGCCTAAAATACTGTATTACTTTGACCTAATCAGTAATTATTTACAGTAAACTAAGAGATAGAAATCAATCAAAGGGAAAAGAGCGCCTATCTAAGCATTCGTAATCTTAGGCACACTTTAGTAACACACCAATCAGCGTCAGCAATCACAGCTCGCAATGCGCGATTCACAATTGTACAATCCGCAATGCACGCAATTCGCAATTACACAGCACAATATAATAATTCGCAATACATGCAATTCGCAATTGTAAAGCACGCAGACCTCTCCCGGGTACATCTAGGCTTCCTAACTAACCCAATTCCTGCCCCCCTAATACTAAATAGAGACAAAACCTGGATCATCAGCCCCCTAATTACTGTACCAGCGAGCTGCCCCCACGCTACAATGCAAATTGCCCGACCGCAACGGTGACCCCCCGCCAGCGTTGCTCGCCTTTGAATCCTCCGCTCCCTTCGTCGCTAACCCCCCGATGTGCCCACCGCCCACTGGCGCCTTAGCCCTCCATTATGCTAATAGCTACCGTAGCGGCGCATGCAAATCACAAAGTCTGACAGTCTCAGAAATCCCTTAGGATTATTGCGCAGAAAGGAATCACATAGAACCATTAATCAAAAGGTAGAAATCATAGTTCCAGTTGTAATTTGCAGTAATCGAAGGAATTAATTGAGAAACACAATCAAGAGTAATCGCACTAGCAAAGCATTTTGAGAAATTAATCGAAAATAGCAAATTGCAGAAATACGCTAAAATATCCGTAAAAATGAATATAGACAGCTCAGCAAGTACAAGGTGATAGCAGATCATGTGAGGTGTCATGTGAGGCTCTACCGGCACACCGCCAATTTATAGGTGATCCGGATGGGGTGATGCAATAGGGTGACTCAATCGCTCTCCTATTGGCTCTCCAGTCCGTGCTAGCATTAGACCAACCTGGAAGCAGTTAGTCCAATAAGGAGGCCGGATTGTAGCCCTATTGCCTGCCCAAACCTCAAATTATTACCATATATGGTAATGGTTCACGTCCCTGGCTGCTGAGTGGCCAGGACAGCGTCCCTATATCTAGCCCTATCGATGCTAATATCAGCAAGCACAAAATCCAGGGTCCGAATAAACTCGCTACCCTGGAACTATCTACATATATCCTAATACAAAATTACGTAGGTAGGGCTACATACTATACAAAATGGATGGATTCAAATATATGGGTGTTTCGATTTCCCTATCTAAATACTACTGCGTTATTATGCCTTATCTAAAATATTATGCTGCACAACGGACTAATATTACATACAGTATAACGGACTAATATTGTGTACAGTATAACGGACTAATATATTATACTGCATAATGGCTAATAATGTGGATACAGCGCCATATACCGTAACACCGCTCCAAGGGAAATCATATAATGTTTCCCTCCAATTGTAGAAGAGTATAAGGTGATGTATACAAAACAAAATAAATTTCTTCCAACTAATCTAAATACTTGATACTATAAATCCTACTATTTAAAAATATTGCTATAGATATTGCATAATGAATTACATACAAATTAAATTTACAAAATATTGTTTCTCGTTCGTACTACATAATGATTACTACATACAAAATTAAATTTACAAAATTTTACTTCCTTTATTTATTTACAAATTGACGGTCTACCTATTGAAATGGAACATGGCTAGGACAATGTCCCCCATTTCCCATCTCAAATTAACGATCAAAATTAACAAGATAAACTAAATATAAACGTATTTGAGGCTAAATTTTTAACTAAATTGCATTAAAGGCCGATAATCAAATTAAATATAAAATACGTAATAATTTCTTTCATTTTCGGACTTTACTTAATTTCTTATAAAAAACGCAAATCATATTGGTTTGATGATTGCTCAGGTAAGTGATAGGAGTAAGCCAAACCCGCGGGTTTGTCTCCCCAATCACTTCCTTTGCCTCTTTCAATAAACTTTAGAGCAAATAAAGTCATATACACAAAATCAAATATAGTTAAAGTATTTACTATTTCCAATCGGACTACAAAATAAAAGTATTTCCTTTCAATATTTTTCGGCCTTCGAAAATAAAATTCTAAAACATGGATACGACTAGTGTATATGAGTCCAGTCGAATGATTGATCAAAACCTACGATATACATCAGAGCGACGATGATGTATATGTCTAGAGTTTGTCGCTCCGTGATATTATAGTCTCATCGGCTAGCTCCTGGGTCTCTCGGGCTCGCTCCCCTCTCCAGATACACCAGTCTCGCTTTCGTCCTTCTGGGCTCCTCCCCGAGGCGCACCCACGAGGCGGACGTGTTTCCACCACCCCTGGGGCCAGTCTGACTGATGTTATTATCAGACCGGGCCGGAGGGTGGCCTGATGCTTCCCGGGTTCTGTTTTCGGTCCCCCGATCACACCAGCACAGCTCGTCGAACGTGTAGCCAGTCGGGCGGCTACTGTCAACTTACTGTGGCCTGACTGTACATTGAGCCAACTCAAAGTATAACAAAGAGTCAACCGGCAGGTGGACCAGTCGATAGCGATCGAGCACCAAGGTCGCCCTTGGGCCTAACCGACGGTCTTGTCCCATGTGGGCTTGCGCTACCCAACATGGAATTTTGACTCGTTTTCACCTGCCTCGCCGGCAGTATTGAAAAGACAATACTGTCTGTAGCTCAAAAGCTACTGAACAAGTAACCACTTACCAGTCACTGTACACGTGTACTCAACAGATGTTCACAATATCAAGTACACCAATTGGACACATACCATGCACACACAGAGGACATAATCGGTAAAGACAAAATCGGGGTCAAAATCGGGAGGGACTAGTTGTATCGACTAGAGAGAACATGAGAGTCGAGAGTACCTTATTTTGCCGTCAGGGCAAAATAACTTTGTGCGCACAAAGTATGCTGGGGCGCAGTAAAATATGGTCCTACTAATACCAGCGGTGTCTGGGCCAACTGGCAAGGTTTCCCACACTCACTCGCAGTGGCCATACATACAATCACGTGTACTCACGCACCCACAGCAACAGAAAACTCAAAGGCCCAAACAAATCCCAAAAACCAATCAGCTGAACATGGAGACAATAACATATAGTATCAAAAAAACGGAACAGCTGATGGTCAAAAGGAACCCATCCGAGCCCCAAGCAACTGCCACTGATCGCCCACATACAAAACACAATTCACACCACATGACACCACAAATCACACCATGCCACCACCCCTACTGTGTACAGGACTGGCAGTACGGCAACATGCCGACTAGACGGTACCACGGCACCATGTTGATTCATGGTTCGCTAGACACGAGGGCCATCAGTATCTCCCTTGCACTTAAACTCGATTTAACGTGCCCCCAGACCCTCACGAGTCCGCCGCCGCCTGTTACAGTCACCCCTATAGAGACCTCACCTCTTTAGGTAACCGTCGAATAGAACTGCTCGTCCTTGGCTTGACGCTTGCCAAGGACTCCTCCTTCTGGTACTTGCCGCGAGCTGTGAGCTCCGGCTGTTGTCGCTGTGGGCGCGGCGGTCCTGATCCTCCACTCGTTCAGAGGTCAATGACCCCAAACGAGTCTCCTTAGGCCGCCAATTGTGCGCTGGGTAATAAATCTAGACGTATATATCAGAGCGACGATGATATATAAAGGATTGGACAGATTCGGGCTTAATAATACGTGCGTCGAAACTTCCCGAAATAATTTGGAGTAAATATCGTATAAACCGTGGATCGTGGGTGTGGTTAGTAGACGGATGGATGGCGCGAATCTCGTCTGGATACTCAGGCGTGAGTTTCCTCTCCTGGTGAAGCGAAGTGAACGTGGTCCAGGAACTCGAATCCCGTGCCGCTTCGCGCTGCGCCTCTAGGTCTTTATAGGCTCGGTATAGCGAAATGGCCGCTGCCGTGTCTATCAAACTGGGTGTCGAACAGGGTTTAATCTCCGTATACGGATCTAATGTCGTAACGGTCGGCGTAATGGGTCTCGGAGGTAGCCTTCCGCTAAAGTCGATACTGATCATCGGGTCGCTCATCGGGTAACCTCCCTCGTTATATCTAAGGAACTGGTGAGCTTGACAACGTGTTAATATCGGTTCTGGATGTTGCTCGTCTAGTCGGTCGGGAATCGTGGGTTTGTATTTCCCATTTAGCTCCATCACTGACCGCCCATGGTAGTAAACGTTCGAATCTTTACATCCCGGTCGCGCGAATGGTAACTCCGCCTCCTCTCTGGCAGTAAATCCTCTGCGCGGTTGCGCTCTAATATCCTTCTCCATTATGCCCCGCGTATATACATATATAACCCAATAAGTGTTCCGTTACGCAAACCAATTACACTGTGGGTAATCAGTTAGATGTCGCCGAAGGACAGACTTCCCGAACCCCCCTTCCAGCTGCCTTCCAGCAGTTCAGGTTCGACTCTCTAGATCCCGTCTCTTCCTAACTATCCTCTAACCTATTCCCATGCATAGCGCAAAAACTTTGGAGATAAACTGGCCGTGACCAACTCACTTTTTGATGCCCAAACTACTCCCATTACTCGTACTAAACTACAGTAGTTAGAAAGGACTATAGCCACAATACTCGACTATACCAAACCCACAGGTTTGATAATCGAACATCACACATCACTGCAAACTACTGAGTGGGGTCCATGTACGCCTCTGGTGCTACTAACCTTTAGCACTTTAGTTGCACTGTTGGCACCAATCTGTGGAAGTTGCTAAACTCAATTTACACTCCTACGTAATATAGCCGTCACCATGGTTTCTAAATGCTATTTTCCAGGCTTCACGACTTTTCAAATTACTGTTATCTATAGACGAATTCTAAAACGCGTCTATACACAGCGTCTGGAATTGTCTTGGGTTCACTTCTAATTTTTTAAAATTTTCTAATTTTCCAAAATTTTGAAATAAAATTTTGTTTTGATACCCACCAGACAAAACTCAACGCAAATCACCACAACCCCGCTCCTATGCATTTCCTTGTATTTGCATACGAGGAATGCATACGAAGTGAGTTGCGTCCAACACTAACTCTGTTTTGAGGCAGGAGACAAATTATAATCTCCCGTCTCGATACGTGTCTCCTCTAATAACACAATATCTTGGACCGGTCGGTCCAAGGTGTGTAAACCATTAGTTTGACACTTCTTTGGGTGCGGACACTTGCACCTAATTTTCACAGTGACTGTGCGCACTATGTTTTGCACGTCTGGGTGTGTGTGCAAGATCACTCCAGTCTCCCAATACTTTCTCTTGACAATGGGTTCGGTTATCAGTACGTAATCTCCCCTTTGGAGACTCCGAACCGTTTTGTACCACTTTGTTCTGGTGGATATGGTGGGAAGATAGTATTCCCGCCAATATTCCCAGAATGTGTACGCCACAAACTGTGTCACTTTCCAGCTTTTATGACTATATAGGTCGGCACTAATGGGTTCTGATGCCGGCACAAGAAACGCTGGACTCTGCATTAGCAAATGATTCGGCGTTAATGCAACACCGCCTGGCAACATGGCTATCGGCCTCGAGTTTAATGTATGCTCGATTTCGATGAAAGCTGTGACCAGCTCGTCGTCGGTAAGTTGTTTGTTTACAGGCAATGTTTTGGCAATGGCCTGTTTTACAGAGCGAACTAAACGCTCCCAACTTCCTCCTCTCCAAGGACTTTCTGGAGTATTAAATCTCCACTCTACTCGTTGCGGCAAAAGTGCTGCAGAAATTTCCTTATTCTGTGCCGCTTTATGAGCCGCGTTCAACTCGCTGTTCCCTCCGACAAAGTTTGTACCCTTATCGGAGTAGAACGCCTTTACTAGTCCTCTCCTGGCCATAAATCTCTTCAAGGCCAGGAGCAGAGATTTGGTCGACATGTCTGCCACACGCTCGATATGTATGGCTCTACTCGCCATACATGTCAGTAGCAGACCCCATCGCTTGTGGGTCAGCCGTCCACTCTTTGCCTCAATCGGACCAAAACAATCCACCCCTGTGTTCGTAAAGGGTGGGTCATATGCCTGCACTCTCGCTTCCGGGAGTTCAGCCATCTCTTGTTCCAATACTCTGGCGTTCACCCTCTTGCAAACCAGACAGGCGTCATACATGGTGCCGACTGCCCTGCTTGGCTGCAATAGAATGAATCGCTGTCTCGCTGCCGACAAACAGTGTAACTTTCCCGCGTGATGCAACCTCTTATGTATATCCCATAGAATCGCTCTTTGCAATTCTATTGGGTGACTAGGGATTATCACTGGGAACCGAAACTGTGAGTTTATGTCGACAGTCTGGATTCTCGATCTATGACAAATTAAACCCTTATGGATTAATGGACTCCATTTTCTAAGGGGTTTATAGAGAACTGGTCGTTGAGCCGATAATAGATGGAATTCCTTAGGGAAGGCACACATCTGATAATGTTTCAAATGCTTTAATTCCGCTTGATCAATCTCATCCTCTGTCAGAGGTTGTTTCAATTTTCGAATTCGCTCACTATTGGTGCTCGTTCGTTCTCTCAAATGTTTCGAATGTTTTAAACAAAGGTACAAAATGTATCGGCTTAACCACGCAGTTCTTTTACAAATTGTCAGCCAAGAGGCAGACGAATTTAGTAATTTGTCATAAATACTACATGGCTCTAATAATGCCAGCGACGGTTGTCCGCTAGTTAATGGAAGTTTCGAATCCAAACCCGCAGGTTTGGAAACCAAAGACTCCATTTTGTCGGTCATTTTCTGTCCGTCACTTACCAACTGTGACTCCGGTTTAGTCTGTAAGGGTGGTTTGATGTCATAACTTACCCTTCCGGACCTAGTAGTCACGTAAGTCTGTTGGTCTGACAGGTCTCCGGGCCGCTCCAATAACTCTTCAGGCCGCTCCAATGACTCTTCAGGCCGCTCCAATGACTTAAGTTTGGCTTTAGACTTCGATTTAGAGACTTTCTCCACCTTGACTTCTGCATCTTCAGGCATCGGATTGGTCACTATCTTTAGTCGCTCTGGCCAATGTTCCTGTGTCCTCGTTAGAAAATCAGGTCCATGCAACCAAAACTCCTGCGACTCTTCCTGACAGAATTCCGCCGGCATTGCACCTCTCGAAGTTATGTCGGCCGGGTTTAACACTCCCGGACAATGTCTCCATTGTTCCTTCGTCGAAAAGTCGACGATCTGAGCGCGTCTATTGGCCACAAATGTCTTTAGTGCAATATTGTCGGCCGCAATGTATACTAACACCAAGGATGCGTCCGTCCAATAAAATAAGGTCAATGTCGTGTCTAACTCCTTAGTTATTTGCTTACTTACCTCGACCGAAACTACAGCCACCTGTAACTCTGCACGAGGGACAGTCATGTATTTGACCGGCATTGTCTTTGATCTAGAAGTCACAAAGGCCGTCTCAAATTTGTCCTGACTTACCTCTCGGCGTAGGTAGGCTACCATACCAAAGCCGGTGTCACTTGCGTCACTGAACAGATGCAGCTCTAAATCAGCTGGGAATACCAGCTGATTCGGGAAGTAGGAGCGGGGTACATCTATGTTTTTCAATAGATGTAACTCGGCTTCCCACTCTCTCCACTGCTTTGCATGTATAGGAGATATTGGTTCGTCCCACTCTACGTCGGACAACCAAATTTTCCTCATGCACGCTCGTGCCTGTAATATAACCGGACTGATAAAGTTCATCGGGTCAAACAGTCTACTTAATGTCGATAAGCAAATCCTCTTAGTCAAAACTTTGTCTGGGCTACTGGGCTCAAATCTAACTCTTACCTGGAACTTATCTGAGTTCGGGTTCCAAGCGAGTCCCAGTACTCGCGCCATGGGGAGTGGTTCTACCCCCAATTCTATGTCTCCGCTCCCGCGATCTTTCACCGGGAACGACTCTAATAGGGCCTCCGAGTTAGTAGTGAACTTGGTCAGAGGAAAACCCCCTGTAGCCAAGCACTCCTGCAGGCCGTGAGCCACTTCTATGGCTTGTTCCGCCGTGTCCTTGGACACCAATCCGTCGTCCATGTAGAAGTTTCTCAAGATGGACTCGATAACCTCTACTGGGTACTTACCAATCTGGGCTGTTGCCGTTTTCTTTAAAACGAACAGCGTGCCATTCGGACTATCGCGGGCGCCAAATATCCTAACGTACATTTGGTATGTAACCACTGGGCCGGATAAGTCTTCATTCTCGTACCAGAGAAAGCGAAGGCTATCCTGGTCTGCCTTACAGGCTCTTACCTGGTGGAACATCGCCTCGATGTCACAAGTAAATGCGAATCGCCGCTGTCTAAAACGCAACAGTATTCCTATCAAATAGTTATTCAGGTTGGGACCATCCATCAACTCTGAATTCAGGGACATACCTCTATAGACTGCTGCGCAGTCGTTGACTACTCGGACTTTGTCTGGTTTGTCAGGGTGAGTCACATAGTGGTGTGGAAGGTAATAAGTCTGGTCTGTCACTAAGTCAGGGTCCTCTACCTTCCCAGCAAATCCCTTGGCGAAATAGTTGTTGATCTGGGCGCAATACTTCTCCCTAATGTCTGGATTCCTCAACAACCGAGCCCTTACTCCGTTTAATCTTTTCAAGGCTAAGTTGTAGTTGTTTTCCAACTTAGGAGGTTGTCGACGCCACAACATTCCAACTTCAAAATGTCCAGTCGGTAGTAGACGTATGGTATCTTCCATCATCTCCAGCGACCGTTTCTCATCAGTAGACATGGCTAGGTCATATCCACCGGGTTCCATTGCGTCCCTATCCAGCCATTCGACGGTTCTGGCTCCTGTCTCGAGGTCCTGGCGTATCAATTCCTTCTGTAGCTCCTCCTCACTGTATTGGAAAATGTCTAGGTCTCGATATTTAGCCACTTGACCCTCCACTATGTCTGTATAAGTCAAAACGTTAGTCAAATAGGTAGCGTGGGCCGCTGAACCAGACCCACGGGTCTGATAACAGTAGTCCTCGGGTTCACTATCTGTCCGGTCGTTGTGAAGTGGTTCCGACAACCTAACATTATCGGGAATCAACTCCTCGTCCGACTCGCTAAAGTCACTATAGTGGTCAATACAGGTTCTCCTAAACTCGTCTATGTCTGGTGGTTCTACTAACGGTGGTTGAGTTATAGGCTGTAATTCGTCGTATCTATTCATTGGCTTGTCGCCACCTGTAAACTCATAAGACATGGGTACTCTTGTATACCAACCTAATATAGTCCTATGGGCATGTGGTCCATTGACATGCGGTTCAGCTGGTCTCGTTTCCCATATTTGGTGTGCGATCAGCTGTTCTGCACCAATCAACATGGAAACATTCCTATAACCTACCTGATGTCTGGGTATCCTGAGCTTGTCAAAATACTCCTGTGCTATGGGACTCATCGGCGGCACCTTACCTAACTGCCTGCCGAATCCCTTCATAGCTAGACACTTAAATCCGTCCAATGGCAAAGCTTTCCGTTCTTGTCGAGTGTGTTGGTCTCTCGGAAGTAGGGAATCTAGTTCTACCGAAATTCTGTGTCCCTTGAGGTCTCCTACCCCGTGCATAGACTTCAACTCTATTTGGATCTCCTCGGCGTCCTGGAAGCTAGAAACGGCTCTCGCCACTTCCTCGTCGATATACGATAATGTGGACGCAGTGTCCAACATCACATATATTCGCTTCGATCCCTTATCGCCAGTAAGTTTCACCGGAATCACGCTAAATATTTCCGACGTGGCCGATGATAAATACGTCCGCGCGCTGGTCGATGAACTATCCGCAGTGAAACCTTGGCAGGTCACTTCTCTTGCGCTCGACTCGCCATCTTCGTCCGACGAACCTGGTTGATAACCATCGTCCTGAATGCCGGTGTACGTATTCCTCCTTATCGATACGGGTTCTTTGCTCCCCTTCCTGTGAGGATTTCGCTGTAAGTAACGGTCCGTTGGGGTATGGAAATCCGCATGTAGCAACTTGTGATGTAGTCTGCCGCATTCCATGCATCCGTCCTTGCTGTTCGGGCACTGCCGCCGTACATGACCTGGCGCAAGACAAGCCCAACAGGTGTCCAACGTCCGCACTTGAACTCTTCTCTGTTCCGAATTTAATTCTTTGAACCGTCTGCAACTATCTAACTTATGGTCGTCAGATCTTACCTCCTTTAGTAAACAGTATTGGCAACCTACAAATCCATCCGGCAACTCCTGTTGCTTTAACCTAGGTCTATCTAACCGCTCACCTGACCATACTCGCGAGTCTGATCTAAAGGCTGGGGTACTCGAATTATATCTGTCTACTGAGTTAAATGTCACAGTGGTCCTGTCGTCGTCAAAACTTACCATAGACTTACCGGTAACAGGTTTAGACTCCCTCATATTCTCTTCTGAGAAGTTTGATTTCATCTCTGCTACTGCGTCTGTGGCTATCATGTCATGAATATGCTGAAGTGTCAATACTTTACCTTGGCCCTCCAACTTATTCTCTAATTTGCGCCATTTCTGTCTGTAACGCATGTTTAGACGTCTTATTACGCTCTTTAAAACTTCGGCGTGATCACCATGATGAGGTAGATTCACCGTCCTCAAGATGTCCAATGCGTTCGAAATAGCGTTCGCTAAGTTCAACAGCTCTAACGGAGTTGTAATCCTTCCGCCCTTACCCAAGTCTTCCACTATCGACTGCGCCATCTTGGTTTTATTCCCGTAGATGTCACTAAGCGTCTTCATCGCTAACTCGAATGCCCTTTCATTGCCGACGAAGTTATCAGCAATGGCTCTAGGTTCTCGATGGAGCATCTGAAGCAAATAGTTGAACTTCTCGTTGGGAGTAAAGGTGCTGTTGGTTAGCTGCTCGTCGACATAGGTTTTGAAGGTCCTCCAATGCTTATGGTTGCCCATAAACTTCTGGGGTTGTTACGTCGGCAGTCCTTGCCTAGCAGCAAACTTACCTATGTCCCTAAGGGTTGCGTCGTTCCGGGTTAACAAATGGTTTAGTTCTGCAGGGTTATTAAGTCTGGTCCTTTCCCGGTGGTTCCAACTTACCTGCTCCGCGTCGGTCCTTCTTTCCTTATAGTTTCGGGACTTCTGACGTCTCATTTCTTCCTCTTCATCGCTTGACTCGGTGTCAGTCCTTAGCGCTCGCGATGGTTTGCGCGCCGAGGCCCTGACCCAAGCATCTTGTATAAATTTCTCGGCCGAATTTTCGAAGTTGGGATTATGAATATTCGGGACAGGCGTCCTTACCTGAGGTCTATGTGGTATAGTCTCCTCCGATATGCGTACTCGTTGACTAGGCTGGACTTTATCTAACTCAGGCCTGCTGGGATTAGAATTACTTCTTACCTGGGCTGCTTCCTTTAACCGTAGGTTGCTAAGCATGTCCGTTATAGGTTGGATGTGCGGCGATATAGCTTGCGCTAAACTAGCACTTAACTCATCCCTCGTAATAAATTCCTGGCTAGGGTTCTGTTGTATAGTCGGCTCTATCTGAGTAATCCGCTGTCTCTCATATGATCCCTCTTCCGGTTTAACCCGGAAGTTCTCCGTCGAACTGGGTCGGCGCTCCGTCCGCGTATTCCAAACCCGCGGGTTCGGTTCGCCCAATACTCGTCCCGTCGGAGTTTCTCTAAACTCTCCATCGTCGTGTTCGGTGTGTAGTGGTGCGATGTTCTGATGCCGTGGATTCTGCGCGATAGGTGAAGCACTAATACCAACTGGCGTGCGATATGTAGAGAACGGTTTAGCGATCCGTGTACTCGTAATAGCTGGACCGGGTATAGGAATTCTGGTCGTCGTCGACTCGCGTATAGTCGGAGTTCTCGCTTCCTGTTCGGCCTTCTGCAGTGCGAACAGTTCTCACAACTCAGTCCCTACACTCGCCCCACATTCTTCGATCATTCGCATCCCCTTCTCGGCGATTTCGTTCGCCTTCCTAGTCCGTTCTTCGCTCTCTAAACTTAATCTCGCACTTTCCAACTGCGCCAGTTTACGTTCTTCTTCCTCCCTTGCTCGTCTCGCTGCGCCCTCTTCTTCCACACGCGCCTTCTCTTCATACAATGCCCGTCGCTCCCTCTCGCGCTCAAGTTCGCGCTCCTTGCGCTCGCGTTCGAGTTGGAGTTCGCGTTCTTCGCGTTGGAGTTGGAGTTCGCGTTCTTCGCGTTGGAGTTGGAGTTCGCGTTCTTCGCGTTCGCGTTGGAGTTGGAGTTCGCGTTCTTCCTGTTCGCGTTCCGCTTGTTCACGCTTACCTTTCTCTTCCAACTCTCACAACTTTGCGTCTAACTTACGTGTGCGCTCGTGTTCCCGCTCGGCTTCCTTCCGTGCTTCCGATGCACGCAAAACTTCCGCCTGCTGTTCGTCTAGTCGGCGTCTTCTCTCCTCCGCCGAGTTGTGCGAAACAAGGGATCTAGCACATATAACCTTACCTCGCGCGTGACTAACCTGGGAATCGCCGCTGTCTCTGGATGCGTCGTCGGGTGGAGTCAACGTCCTCTGTTGAATGTTCTCCGTCGTCGGTAGCACCTGACCCGGTACCACCACTCCATTCTGCATCAGCCAGCTAGTAACTTCCCTCTGATAACGGCGCTCCTCTTTATCCTGGATCTCTTCTCGCTCCACTAAGTCTCTCAACTCTGCGTCACTCACCTGAGTCGCCTGCGCTTGTGATGCCCATAGCAGCCAGTTCTCCGTCCTAATTCGTCGGAATCGCTCCGATAACTCGCGGTGCTCCAACAAGGCTGCTAAAACCCTGTCGTAAATCCTCGTCACCACGTCGCTCGACTGAGACTCTACTGCCTTCTTCGCTAGGACTGCAAGCTCCTCCGTCTGCTTGAATAACGCTGAGTTATATCCTCTTCTAATCTCTACTAACTCTATCCTCCCGATGTTCGCTGAGTCGGCTAACATTTTCCTTACCTTGTCCGCCGTCCGACTTATATGTCCGGCATGCGCGCGAAGTTTCTTCTTTATCGCGATATCAAGTTCTCTCTCGCTTACCTGACTCACACTTGGTGGACTTGAAGGATTATTTCGGGAACTACGGGTACTTCTAACAGCCGTCGGGACCACGGCACTTACCATACCCACAGGTCTGGAAACCGGGCTCCGGGCTCTCGCTTCTGCTACACTACCCTCCCTATCACTCACCTCTGTCCGGGTTGCTGTACAATCCTTCCTTACAGTAGCGGTAGGGGATCCTAATACTATTACCTGAGGCTGCTGTTCTTCCTCACTGGTCACTGTCTCATCCTCCTGTTCACTTACGTCAGCGTCGCTCGCTGCGTCGTCATAGTCGGCATTGTCGTCAACAGTAATATTTACGCTATCGTCAGTCGGCGGTCCAGCCGCCGTCTCATAGCTGTCCTCTAGTGCCTCCTTGTCTGAGACACTCATAGTCTAAATAATGTTTGCCTTCCGGCAAAATATCTCGCAAAAGTTCGAGATATAATTATAATTTAACCGAAATACGGTCAAATTAATTGTCAAATAATCAGTTGGTCCAAATGTCAAATAAATTCGCAATGCAATATTGTGAATTTAATGGGGTATAGTTATAGCAAATACTAGCACAATATTTAAACAAAAATATTATTATATAGCTACTATAGCATTAAATACCGGTATAGCACAAATAACTTTGAATCTAATACAAAATATTCAAAATAAACTTGCCACCCGAATATTTCTAATTTTATATAGCTCTAATCAACGTAATTTTAATTTCAAATATTATATGTATCCACTAGCGCGTGGCTACATCTTCGGGTTGCGACTCTCTCTAACTCTCTCTCTAACTTGAGCGATTCAAAAAACCATGGCCGGCTAAACCTAAATATCCTAACTAATAAATTGAGTTCAGCTTCGCAGTTAAACAACCGATAATTTTTTACTGCTTCCACAAACACTATGGTGCCAACAGAACAACTAACCTTGTTTGCTGTGAGATTCCACGTCCGCGTCCAAAGATTCAGGCCCTTCGCTGATTGCAAACCGAACCCGCAGACCCACACGAACCCCAAACTCAGAAGTTCCGTCTTGCCATGTATCTCCAGATGGTATAAAATAACTAAGCGGTTACCTAACATACCGGTACAAAACTCTAGAATTTTACAAATAATTTTGACCGAAACTGAATTCTCGCAAACCTAGCTAAAATTTTCAAAAAACTTACTAATTACAATTTGCCCTAAGGCCTAAGGAACTGCTGTATTCGCAATTAGTAAAAACGCACTACCGTACATCCACTGTATGCAGTACAGTAAGTAAAACAGTACACCAACCTAACAGCCTAATTGATACTGTGTGTGTGGTACGGCAAACAAATGTCCTTCTACCGTACGCAGTAACAGCAATCAGCCTAATGTACTACTGTACTATCGTACGCAGCCAGTGAATACAGTAATCTAAACTAGCCTAAAAATACACTCTCTGTCCTACTATACGCAGTACAGTGCCTAATACAGTAATCTAATTTGTATTTACTGTACGCAGTACAGCAAGCAAATCACGTGCTTTACTGTTAAACAAACTACCCCGGCCTAACCAATAAAGACACAAAACTGCTCTATTTATTAGACAGGGCAATCAGGAGCGTATTATTGCTAATGTGAGGGGCTGCTAAATACAAAACCGCTACTTACCGTTAGATGGCGCTAACCTGCCGTCCGCTAATATGTTTTACTAATTTTCTACGGCTCCTGCTAATTTCTTGTTCCTTTCTCTACCAATTACTCGATAGAGAGCTAACTGTTCGAATATATGAGCCACGCGGGAATAACCAAAACAACAAACCCGAATCGGCTCCCTAAGCTGACTTAAAACGAGTGTGAGAGGTTTTACACTCAGAGTATATTCTTACGCCTAATCTTACTGTTAAAGTACGCCAATGCCTACGTCTTTTCTAATCGCGAATACTGGGGGTTCCCTAACGGAATGTGTGAATGCGAGAATATTTAAAATAATCAAAGTGGTACAGTGTTTATTAGGGCTAATACCTATAGTGGGACTAAACTTGTCTGCGGCTGGCTTTAGGCCAGCAAATTACTAATGCGTTTTGCGTACTGAATACTGCTATCTAGCTTATTGCCCGCTAATTCAAATAACCGCTCAGCGTGAATAGTTTACGGTACTCTAATTATTACCTTAGCTACTCTCCGCTATGCTGCGTACTAATTCTTAATTTTACTAATTAATTACAGTCACAAATATGTAACAGCCTAAAATACTGTATTACTTTGACCTAATCAGTAATTATTTACAGTAAACTAAGAGATAGAAATCAATCAAAGGGAAAAGAGCGCCTATCTATGCATTCGTAATCTTAGGCACACTTTAGTAACACACCAATCAGCGTCAGCAATCACAGCTCGCAATGCGCGATTCACAATTGTACAATCCGCAATGCACGCAATTCGCAATTACACAGCACAATATAATAATTCGCAATACATGCAATTCGCAATTGTAAAGCACGCAGACCTCTCCCGGGTACATCTAGGCTTCCTAACTAACCCAATTCCTGCCCCCCTAATACTAAATAGAGACAAAACCTGGATCATCAGCCCCCTAATTACTGTACCAGCGAGCTGCCCCCACGCTACAATGCAAATTGCCCGACCGCAACGGTGACCCCCCGCCAGCGTTGCTCGCCTTTGAATCCTCCGCTCCCTTCGTCGCTAACCCCCCGATGTGCCCACCGCCCACTGGCGCCTTAGCCCTCCATTATGCTAATAGCTACCGTAGCGGCGCATGCAAATCACAAAGTCTGACAGTCTCAGAAATCCCTTAGGATTATTGCGCAGAAAGGAATCACATAGAACCATTAATCAAAAGGTAGAAATCATAGTTCCAGTTGTAATTTGCAGTAATCGAAGGAATTAATTGAGAAACACAATCAAGAGTAATCGCACTAGCAAAGCATTTTGAGAAATTAATCGAAAATAGCAAATTGCAGAAATACGCTAAAATATCCGTAAAAATGAATATAGACAGCTCAGCAAGTACAAGGTGATAGCAGATCATGTGAGGTGTCATGTGAGGCTCTACCGGCACACCGCCAATTTATAGGTGATCCGGATGGGGTGATGCAATAGGGTGACTCAATCGCTCTCCTATTGGCTCTCCAGTCCGTGCTAGCATTAGACCAACCTGGAAGCAGTTAGTCCAATAAGGAGGCCGGATTGTAGCCCTATTGCCTGCCCAAACCTCAAATTATTACCATATATGGTAATGGTTCACGTCCCTGGCTGCTGAGTGGCCAGGACAGCGTCCCTATATCTAGCCCTATCGATGCTAATATCAGCAAGCACAAAATCCAGGGTCCGAATAAACTCGCTACCCTGGAACTATCTACATATATCCTAATACAAAATTACGTAGGTAGGGCTACATACTATACAAAATGGATGGATTCAAATATATGGGTGTTTCGATTTCCCTATCTAAATACTACTGCGTTATTATGCCTTATCTAAAATATTATGCTGCACAACGGACTAATATTACATACAGTATAACGGACTAATATTGTGTACAGTATAACGGACTAATATATTATACTGCATAATGGCTAATAATGTGGATACAGCGCCATATACCGTAACACCAACCCTGACGCTACCTCCTACATTCAAACAAACCGGTCAACAGAATCCCTCCTCGAGCAGAGGGCGCGCCAAAAGAAGGCACACTACCAGCCAGTGTGTGAAGATCGACGGATGGCCTTCACACCACTGGTGGGAACCACAGATGGTGTCTGGTGTGCCGAGGCCAAAATCCTCATCGCACACCTCACAGAAGCACTGGTTGCAAGGCGAGAGTCTATGCGAAACCGCGGCTACGCCTGTGTCTTGGGTGCCGTCCAGCGGAGACTGCAGTTTGCACTACTTCGGTCATGTTCGCTCTGCCTCCGTGGGGGTCGGAGGTCTTGGCGAGGTCTCGGTTTCGGTTATGGGACCGGGATCTGGGGTGGTTAAGAGAGGGGTAAAGGGGGAAAGGGGAAGTAAAAACTATTACTATAACAAAATTAAAGTGCGCTCAATTACTTTACTCACCCCACATTGTTTGTACATTTATGTATTATTGTTTGTTATTATACGTAAATAAAGTTCTTCTACGTAGAGGCCAAATAGGTATGTGATAGTATTTTATATAAATCTAAACAAATTTCTTAGCAATTGATCAAAAGTCATCATAATTCTTCTCAGAAATAATCCAATATTTATTTTGCCTAAATGCATTGAAGGTTCCACTCCTAAGGTGTAGTAGGTGTAGGGGCGTAGGCGTAGGCTGTGTAGGTTAGGGTTAGGTCCCCCCAGTCCCTTGCAGGTCCACCAAGTAACTACCGCTGTGGTCCATGAAGTAAATCTCAAACTTGATCTTTTTATGCTTTTGAATCAAAAATAACGTATTAGTGACGTATTTTTTTAACGTATTATTGACGTATTTTTTTAACGTATTTATTTAACGTAGTAACCCCGGCCAATAATACGTTAATTTAACGTAATGGTACGTTCATAAATAACGTTCATAATATACGGCAGTTAACGTTATTTTCAGACATGAGTTAATTAGTATGATTTGAGTACAATTTATGTATATTTTTAACGTAGTAACCCCGGCCAATAATATGTTAATTTAACGTAAGGGCACGTTAAATAATAACGTTGGAATGGTAGAATATTAACGTAAATTAACGTTAAATTAACGTCAAAATGTTTGCAGGGCAGTGCTGCAGTGCGGCAGTAATAACGCGCTCCTGATCGCCCCTGTTTAACAGTAAAAACCACTTTGACTTACAGTACTGTACTACGTACAGTAAGAACCATTTTTTTTTATTTTTGCTGTTGCTTTGCAACAGTAAGAAACATTTGTTCACTAATCGCAGAATACAGTAATTTGTTGGGCCGTTAGGGTAAATTGTAAATTAGTAAGTTTTTGAAAATTTTAGCTAGGTTTGTGAGAATTCAGTTTCGGTCAAAATTGTTTTATAATAAAATCTAGAGTTTTTTTACCGCTTAATTATTTTATAAATATAATAACATAGCGAGACGGAGCTTCTGAGTTTGGGGTTTGTGTGGGCCTGCGGGTTCGGTTTGCAATCAGCGAAGGGCCTGAAACTTTGGACGCGGACGTGGACGTGGAATCTCACAGCAAACAAGGTTAGTTGTTCTGTTGGCACCATAGTATTTGTGAAAGCAGTAAAAAAATATCGGTTGTTTAACTGCGAAACTGAACTCAATTTATTAGTTAGGATAGTTAGGTTTAGCCGGCCATGGTGTTTTGGATCGCTCAAGTTAGAGAGAGAGAGAGAGAGAGAGAGTCGCAACCCGAAGGTGTAGCCACACGCTAGTGGATACATAAAATATTTGAAATTAAAATTACGTCGATTAGAGCTATATATAAAAATTAGAAATATTTGGGTGGCAAATTCATTTTTGAATATTTTGAATTAGATTCAGAAATTATTTTGTGTCATACCGGTATTTAAATGCTATATAATAGCTATAGAATACTATTTTTGTTTAAATATTGTATTGGTATTTGCTATAACTACACCCTATTAAATTCACAATATTGCATTGCGAATTTATTTTGACATTTTGGACCAACCTATTATTTGACAAATAATTTAACCGTGTTTTCGATTAAATTATATATATATCTCGAATTTTTGCGAGATTTTAGCCGGAAGGCAAAACATTATTTAGACTATGAGTGTCTCAGACAAAGAGGCACTAGAGGACAGCAATGAGACGGTGGCTGGACCGCCGACTGACGATAGCGTTAATATTACTGTTGACGACAATGCCGACTATGACGACGCAGCGAGCGACGCTGACGTAAGTGAACAGGAGGACGAGACAGTAACTAGTGAGGAAGAGCAAGAACACCAGGTAATAGTATTAGGATACCCTACCACTACTGTAAGGAAGGATTGTACAGCAGCCCGACCAGAGGTGAGTGATAGGGAGGGTAGTGTAGCAGAAGCGAGAGCCCGGAGCCCGGTTTCCAGACCTGTGGGTATGGTAAGTGCCGTGGTCCCAGCGGCTATAAGGAGTACCCGTAGTTCCCGAAATAATCCTTCAAGTCCACCAAGTGTAAGTCAGGTAAGCGAGAGAGAACTAGACATCGCGATAAAGAAGAAACTTCGCGCGCATGCCGGACATATAACTCGGACGGCGGATAAGGTAAGGAAGATGTTAGCCGACTCAGCGAACATCGGAAGGGAAGGGTTAGTAGAGATTAGAAAAGGATACAACTCAGCATTATTCAAACAGAAGGAGGAGCTTGCAGTCCTAGCGAAGAGAGCAGTGGAGTCTCAGTCGAGCGACGTGGCGACGAGGGTTTACGACAGGGTTTTAGCAGCCTTGTTAGAGCACCGCGCGTTATCGGAGCGATTTCGACGAGTTAGGACGGAGAACTGGTTGCTTTGGGCATCACAAGCGCAGGCGACTCAGGTGAGTGACGCAGAGTCGAGAAACTTAGTGGAGCGGGAAGAAAACCAAGATAAAGAAGAGCGCCGGTATCAGAGGGAAGTTACCAGCTGGCTGATGCAGAGTGGAGTGGTGGTACCGAGCCAGGTGCTACCAACGACGGACAACATCCAACAGAGAACGTTAACTCCACCCGACGACGCATCTAGAGACAGTGGCGATTCCCAGGTTAGTCACGCGCGAGGTAAAGTTATATGCGCTAGATCCCTCATTTCTCACAACTCGGCAGAGGAGAGAAGACGCCGACTAGACGAACAGCAGGCGGAAGTTTTGCATGCATCGGAAGCACGGAAGGAAGCCGAGCGGGAACGGGAGCGCACACGTAAGTTAGACGCGAAGTTGCGAGAGTTGGAGAAAATAAGTAAGCGTGAGCAAGCAGAACGCAAGCGCAAGGAACACGAACTCCAACTTGAATGCGAACAGAAGGAATGCAAACTCCAACTTGAACGCGAGCGCAAGGAACGCAAACTCCAACTTGAATGCGAACAGAAGGAACGCGAACTCCAACTCGAACGCGAGTGCAAGGAACGCGAACAAAAGGAATACGAACTTCAACTCAAACACGAGCGTAAAGAACGAGTTGGTACTGTGTAAAGGGAATTGAGAGTTAGGTTCTGGGAGCAAAGGTGTCTCTATTAAGGGAGTGGCTTCGCTAACAGGCCTAATTATTTCTGGCTCATCTACTATAGTAGGGAGTCTTTCTACTCTTATAATTTAGGCTGTTGGTTCTCTATTACTTAAGTCTACATTAGCTAGCTCCCTTCTCACCGCAGGGGGTAAGTTAGGCAACTTATGCCTGTGAGGTGCTCTTCTACGTCCGCTTGAACGAGATTTATTACCTTTACCTTCGGGATCAGTTGTATCACCTTCATCCAAGGAGGTAAATCCCTGTCTTATGGGAGTAGATCGACTCAGTAGTTGCATCTGAGTAGCTGCCCTTTGTTTATTTAAGTAATCTTGTTTCACCTGAAGGTTCTCCAACTCTAATTGGACTGTCGTTTCATATGCCCTCCGTTCTGCTTCTGCCACTGCCACTGCTGCTGCCGCTTTTCTTTCAGCCTCTGCCGCTGCTGCTGCCTCTTTTCTTTCAGCCTCTGCCGCTGCTGCTGCTGCTTTTCGGTCTTCTATTTGCCTCATTTTTATTTGTTCTTCTTGGTCCATTGTGATGAGAATGCTTTCATCAAATTTAGCCTGCTCCGCAGCTAATATCTCCACATCTAAAGAGTCCAGTATGAATTTGGCTCCTTCACTATTGGGGTGAAGTCCAGCTAGACGTCTCCTTAGCTCTTTGTCACCTATAAATCGTTGATAATCCGACAAATAGATGTCAATAGCATCCTTCTTCTGAGGTTTTTTGGATACAGCCTCGCCTTCCACATGCTAAAAGGTTGCATCAGTTGATTCACTGTGGGTTATGCATTCAGTTAGCTGAACCTTCCATTGTGTTGTTCCCTGGAATTTAGCATTGACTCGTTGGAACCAAGTCTTTACAGCCACCTGCAGCGACGTGTCTTGACTTTTCTTCGAGGCTTATTCAAAGGCTGAAAGGATTAATCTGATCCTCAATATACGTTCTCTTACTTCGTAAAGCAGCTCTCCCTGCTCTTGAGGTCCCTGTGGTTGTTGAAATAACCGCGTTTCTATTCGTTCCAAGGAGTTGAAGAAAACCTGAACATAGGGCTGACCTCTTCCATACAGCGGGATCTCGGGTGTCCCTCACTACTCCCATTTGGTATAAGTCTTCCCAGGCAGCTTCCGATAAGTTAAACGGGAGTCCAGGTCCGGGGAAGTTCCATTGAGTCTCTACAATAGACCTTAGTTCTTCCATCGGGTATCCCGCGTAACTGTCACTGGTCGATCTTTTATTTCTCATCCAATCCGCTTGATGTTCTTTTACAGCTATAAGTACTCTAGTGAGCACTGCTCCAGGAAGAATTAGAAGTGGGTCTGGATAAACCGCTTCTTCCATCCTTGTTCCGATCTCGGGCGTTAACTCTTCGGTGTCGGAACTAGAGTTACTACGCAGTTGAGAAATAAGTTCTCGGTTCGGGCACTGTTGTTGTTTTGCAGCCATCGCTTGGTCTCGCTTAACTTGAGCCCTAGTGCCTATAATAGACCTATGGTGCTTTACTAGCCTAGGGTCCGATACTACTACTGTAGGGATAACTTTTCTTACAGTAGGAGGGGACTTAGACTTCGGTCTGGGATGTTCCATACTTTGATCTGGGTCACAGATCTTTCTTTCCAAGAGACTATCTGACAGTGTTTGTTTTGTGTCAGACATAATTTGTTTTAAAGTTGAATGCCTATTACTATAATAACAGTTAAAGCAAGTCTAGGGGAACTCAGTATCAACTGTCAGTCTAGTAGTCACCGATATTACTACTCAATGTAACGTGGTAGATATTTAATATTAGAATACCGGTATACACCTATAGTATATATATCAGTATTATTACAGTACAGACTATGATCAGTCACAGAATACTGGTATATAAGTTTAGCTTAATTTATATAAATATAATAAGCTTACCGTAAACACCAGTAATGTCAATTATTTAATAATAACTGATTATCCGAATTTTAGGGATTACTTCCCTTTACTTTATTACTGATATTAAGCAGTAGTTCAACTGATATTAAGACCTAATTGATGTATAACAGGCCTATTAATTTATAAATCTGATTGAGTTGATTTATAAATATATATATATATATACCCGTAATGGGTTTTGTCAATATTTGAAATAAATGTTATTATTTCTGAGTAAGAACTCACTACACAGAGGCTGGACGCTCTCAGTGGAGTGCTACTTGTTAGATACTAATACTGATAATTCTACTTAACTAAGTTACTTATCACTACAAATTACTTACGTATCGGGTTGAGATTACACAATCTCTAAATAAACAATAAACACGTTACACGTACAATTTTTAGGGTAATTTAACAAAAACTTTACGAACCAGACTAACAAGGAGTTAGAATTTCTGGTTCTTACAAACTGACAGGAAATTACGGTATTTGAAACCAATAAAGTAGTATTAAGTACATTGCGTTGTCCAGATAAGGAAATGCCGCCATCTGACGGCTTATAGTCTTACACTATAAGCACTACGTTATGTACCCGGAGTGTCCTATACCTAGAGGTTAATTATCGAAGCCAACCAGAGCTAACGGACCTATTAACCACGTTACAACACAAATATACTGCCTACAAACTAAATTACTTTCAGGAAAGTGCTGTACTCTAAACCCTAAATTAGGTACAAGCACTTATACAACATATAACTAGCAGTGAAATATACGTGAACAGCCAAAAGAACCACGGTATCTGCTGGAGTGACCAGAGCACAAAATCACCAGTCTGTCCTACGCCAAGCAGTCCTGAAGTAGTACCGGGGATAATTTAACTATAACGGTATGCATAACAAGCATAATTACTGTAAGGGATAAACTTGGGGAGATGAAGGTTGCAAATACTTGCATAAACTCTGAATAATAAATATCACGCTACCCGTACAGACTATCCAAATAAAACACAGACCAAATGCTGGCAGACTACTGTCAAGCCTAAATAAACCACAGTATATGCAATCTCACGCCACAGGCCAGTGGATGCGGTCTTTAAGGTCTTCTTTGACTAATACCATGTCGCCAATTGCGACGTTCCGGTATGTATTATTCCACTTCCTCCTTGTCCGGAGGGTTATGAGGTACTCCTGGGCCCAGATTCTCCACCAATGCGCCGCCAGCACTTGGGCCTTCGTCCAGTTGGTGTGTCTTGTAATATCATTGGGGTCTGGGAACATTGCCTCCGGAAGAATGATGGTCTTGGGTCTTCCGAGGAGATGGTTGGGTGTAAGGGGTTCTAGATCGGTTGGGTCATCATGGATGGGAACGATTGGCAGGTTGTTTAAGGTGGCCGTAATTTTGCAGAATGTAGTGCGAAGTGTGTCGTGAGTGACCCTTGTATCCCCCAACGCAATCCGCATGGATCATTTCACCAAGTCGATAAGTTTCTCCCATACCCCGCTCATATGGGGTGCTAAGGGCGTCTGGAAGTGCCACTGTATGTGGTGTTCCTTCCAAACTTGGGATGCGGTTTCGTCGGTAAACCATCCCTCTATAGCCTCTCTGAGTTCCCTTTCTCCTCCCAAAAAGTTCGTTCCGTTATCTGAATACATATGCCGGCATGACCCGTTGTTCGCCACAAACCGACGCAGGGCGTTGATGAAGGCGTGCTGTGTGAGGTTTACTACGAGGTCCAGGTAAATCGCCCTTGACCTGAGGCATGTAAAGATGGCTCCCCAGCATTTAATGTTGGATCGTCACTCGATAACTGTAAATGGTCCAAAACAGTCTACGCCGGTTACGTAGAATGGCGGTGAATCGGATTGTAGCCACGTGGCCGGCAGGTCGGCCATTCTTTGAGTGAGCCATGGCGCTAGGTATTGCCTGCAAGGGAAACACTGTTTCAATACTTTCCGGATCAGTGGCTGGATGTGGGTGATCCAATATCGTTGCTGGATGTTGGCCATGATCCAGTTTTGGCCCGCGTGATGGTTTTCCTCATGACATTGCTGGATTAACTGCTTGGCTAGTGTAGACGTTCCTGGCAGAAGTGCCGGGTATTTGATTTCGTACTCGACCAGGGTGTTTGATGTCCGGGTATTAAGGCGAATCAGTCCGTCGTCTCCCATCGTGGGTCTTAACTGGTAGACTGGATGGGCTGTCGGGTTTCAAAGTCTTACCCGCGCTGAGCTGCTCCCATTCATCAGGGAAACTTTCCTTCTGGACGTATCTCACAATACATTTCTCCATGATAATGAGTTCTTGTATACTCCGCCGAATTATTGGTTTGTTATCCTTCCACCTCAGGAAATTACGAAGGGTCAAAACATGGTGGATGAGACGTTTCATCAAGGAGGTCCACTCTATAAGGAGTTGCAAGGATGCGGCTGGTTGCTCGGTGGTCGCAACATTATAGTGCCTGCCCAAGTCCCTTGCAGGCTCAGTCAGACAACTATAAATTTCCATGGTGGCACTTCCATGGACTTTGCGAATCTCCTTGTTGTCTTCCGAATATTTCCCGCTATCTAGTTTGGGATCGAATCGGGTGCTCCATAGGTTCGTTGTGGTTGCTTTAGGAACTCCGGACCCGTAAGCCAAAGTTTACTCTTACCGAGCTGCCGTGGAGTGGCGCCTCGCTCGATAAGTCTGCCGGGTTCTCTTTCCCGTTTACGTGATACCACTGTTCTCAGTCAGTACACTGTTTTATTTCCGTGGCCTGGTTCGCCACGAACGTGGTGTGTCGTCGTGATGGTGAATGGAGGTTATAGAGCACGATGCTCGAATCGACCCAGAAATGCTGCGATTCGATGGGAATTCTGAGGTTTCGCATGATCATGCAGTTTTATCTTACAGCCCAGACTGCGGCCTGCAGCTCGAGCCTCGGGATGGTCGCCATAAATTCCCCAGATACCGTCTTTGCTTTGGAGAATAAGAAACTAATATCACCGTTTCCATCTTGACTTAATCTCCGTATATATGTAACCACACCGATTCCGGTATTCGAGGCATCTGAGAAGGAATGGAGCTGGAATATATCGGTGGGCAGCTTGTTGAGGAAAAACGGTCGAGGAATCCGCATGAGGTGGAGCTGTTCGAGTTGCTCCGTCTACTCGATCTAGCTGTATAAGGGTGCGTATTTGGATGATTGTCGGAATCGCACTCTGAGATCGGTATGCACCAGAGCATTTTTAATAGTTAGTTTGACCTTTTCATAACCTTCCATAACTCCTTCAACCCTGAGTTGTACCTCCCCAGACTCCACTTCCTTATGGTCCGTTATAGTCTGTATGGGTTGCTTGAGAGGTTCGTATTCCAAGCCCAGCTGTCCCAGAAAATCCCTGTCGATTATAGTTCCGTCTGACCCATTATCAAGGAACGCGAGTGTGGTTGGGGACTTCCCGATGCCTTGGATCCTTACCGGTATTAGTTTGGCGAAAACCATATAATGTCGGTTTATCAGGTTGACTGAAGCTGATATGCTGGTCACATGTGATACATCAGCGGTGGTCTTGAACGGGTTTGTTTCTTTCCGCTGGATGGTCCGGGGACCCTTTGAGACGTGGTTCATTTCCCCTCTCCACTTGGACTCAATACGGAACGGTAGCGTAGTGAAGTCGAAGTTTGCAGGAATGTGGAGGAGTGTATAATGTCGTATATCGTTGCAGACTGCACAACATGACCTCTGTTCACAATCCCGCACATAATGGCCTGTACCCCGACACCGGAAGCATCCTCAGTGTTTCATGATTTCCTCAAAGCGCGGAACTAGTTCGGCGAACTGGAATTTTCTGCAGAATTCCACTTTGTGTTTCTCTCCGCAGAAGAGACATAGAAGGGACGTTGTGGTGCCTTCCCTCTCGGGTGCCCAGTTCGCCAGATAGCATGCCCATTCCTCTGCTGATGTCGGTTCCTCATTATCTTCGTCGTCCGAATCCTCAGCCATGGTGATGGCCATCATACTCACCGGAGGAGGGCGGAATCTCGGCTTTCGAGTGGGTGCCCTGCTCCGAGAGGTGTTCTCTATTCCATCTAACTTGGAGAGACTTTGTTTGGAGAACATGGAACCATTCATGGCCTCAGAGATATTATCTAGGAATGCCGACATTTCGAAGAAACTAGGATCCCGATCCGGGTGTCTGCATCTGAGATCCACACATTTATATGCCCATTTACTTTGTAACCATCCGGGGAGTTTCCGGGCAATCTGTCAGAGGTTTAAGAAGTTGTTTACTTGTTCCTCTTTATTCAATGGTTTCAAAGTATAATAAGCGTCCTTCATTGAGTCCGAAAACTCTTGGATTTTCTGTGGGTCGCCTAGGGATCCAGCATCCTGTATCAGTTTTTCAAGTATCTTGTTAATTATGGTCCCAATGTTGCCATATCTTTTATCAAGCGTTTTCCATGCATCGCGATATGCCTCGTGGGATCCTCCTTCAATGCACCGAACAATACGGCGTGGTTTGTCACCCAAATACTGAGATAAATATACCAGTTTTTGTGCGTCAGTTATGTCCGTTGATCCAATCTGAGCGAAGAGCCCTTTTTTAAACCCGAGGTAGTCAATGGGGTCGCCCTTGAAGGTACGGATTTCCATCTTAGGCATAGCTAGGCGGTTCTCCAAGGCTCGGATGATGCCGACGTCATCCGAATTTGAATGGCTAGGTGTAAAAGCTTTTGTGGGATATAACTGGCCCTTTTGCTTCGCAATCCAGTTTCCCTCAATGCGCTCAAATACTCTAAAGAAAAACTCCCTAACTCAAAGGATGAAAGCTACCGGCTGATTGGCTGATTTGCCTAGCGATGGCCTCTTTGTTCTGTTCGATCAACCAACCAGAGCAAGGTCAACCAAGCAGAGTGATTCATCCTGTGTGTTGGCTAAGGGCTGCAAAAATCCGAATAATTCGGCATTTAGACATTCGTGGAATCTGTGGAATATGGAACTCTGCCAATGAGAGCTTTTCCTTTTTGTGTTGAAAGCTACCTGCAACAGCTCACAGGGTTCAGTGTATTGGTTTTTCCAGAGCCTAGAAACATCGGCTGTGGAATATTTCTGAATTATTCCAACATTAGAACGTCTTTAATTATAAGATCACATAACTGTTACGGCAGGACCAGCACAGGACCGGCACGGTACAAGACACTAAGAACACATAACGGTACGGTACCTGCTGCTGTATTGCACATTATTTACTGCTATTTACTGTTTGTTATTAATTGTATCAGTGGTTTACATATTGTTATTTGGAGAATAACGATAAACGATCAGAAACCCCGATCTTCTTGATACACTAAGGTTAGAGAGACCGGTTACATATAGCAATTGCGGCTTATATTATCGTGGTTTGTAGTGAATTGAATGCTATTTTATAGGCCCTACAAATGTCGGTTGCTATTCTCTTTATATATGATTAAAATCAGTGACTATCGGCAATTCAGTGTGCAGCGGTGTGCAATAGTCTGTATGTGCTTGTCCGCGTAACAAAGCATCTCCTAAAGAATGCGCCTTATGTGTAACTTATAATCCATTCCGTTGTGTTTAGTGTAAGCCATAGCTCTGTTTATATAGATAGAGCGCCACGTACTAAAGGAACTGCTAATATTTCCCGAAAGTGAATGATATTTGTCAGGAATTATATTAACGATCAATCGAATAGTACGGTAGGCCTGCACCGCAAGCAAATTAAAGCATCCGAATCCAGTCTCCCGGGTATATCCAGCGGGTGAATGGTCGCGCATAGACTGGCTTCGGCTAATGTTGGATTTATTTGTGTCAAATACTTGTCATAGGCTAAAGTCGATTTATAACCTAGAAGACATATAGATTTGGCGGGTTAAACTGCCAAAGGTCTCAAAAGCGCGAACACTAGGAGGTCCGTAGTTACTAACGCTCTCTCCCATAGATGATGGGTCAATAAGAGGTGGAGTTTTAATAACAACGCAGTTTCGGATTTTCGGGGTGGACGTGAATGGATTAGTTGATTGAGGAGCGGTGTCATGTTCTGAGTCCCTTTCAGGCTCGTACTTGTGAACGCTCGGCGCCGTAGGATTGGATGGGAATAAGGTTCCTCGGTCTTAAGCGTAACCGGTGGGGGGTGGAACACCAGTGCTTGTGCCGAGAGTGTGGACCGTATGACCGGCGGGAACTCGGGTTTCGGAGGTTTCACTGCCGGTGGTGTAAATGACATTTCTAATTCCGGGACCGGGATTGGTTCATAGTCCTGTTCTATACCCCTTTCCCAGTCCTCGTACAGTTGAAGGTCTCATTCGATGAGTGCAGCCTCATAGTGTGCGAGTTTGGCGATATCCGCATTCTTTTTGTGAATAAGAATTGCTTGGGCCTCGGCATTTTGTTTACCCATTTCGGCCTCTTGTTTACGTATTTCGGCCTGTCGTTTGGCTTCCTGTTTGTGCATTTCGGCCTCTTGTTTATGTCTTTCGGCCTGTTGTTCAGCCTCTTGTTTACGTATTTCGGCCTGTTGTTCGGCCTCTTGTTTACGTTGTTTGGCCTCCTGTCTACGCATTTCGGCCTGTTGTTCAGCCTCTTGTTTATGTCTTTCCTCCGCCAGTACGTCCTGTTCGATCTGCAGTTGAACGTATTCGTCTTCCATTCGAGCTTTAAGGGCCAGTGCCCTCTGTTCTCGTAGCTGATCTCGGAGTGGTTGACCCCCTTGGGAACTACGTGCTGATCCGGATATCTCACTTCTGGCGCTGGAGTGCTGGTGCCTCGAGAATCCAATTCTTTTTCTCGGAACCAATGTCCTGGTACTGGAGGTCCGCACTGATTCCGCGTCCACCCTTTCAGTCCTTTTGTAGTATTGTTCCTCATAATCTCTCTCGAGGCTGAGGGTCCTCCGATGTTGTTTACGGAATTCTTCCAAATGTATAGTATGTTCCTCCATTCTGGGGTAGTTTTCCAGATCGGTTGTGGGAATGAGCTCCTGATATGCTTGTATCATTTGTTTGTAATGTTGGAAGATACTTCGGATTTTTTGTAACTGAGTTTGTATGTCGCTGAGGGGGGTCTCGACTCCCTTTAGTTGTTTCTCGATGTGGTTATAGGCTCGAGTGACCCCGCCTTTGAGACCAATCAACTGACATGCCATGTTTTTAACGTTTGGGACCTCGTCAGTATCTGAGTCTGTATGGGGTTCCTCCCCATCGGTGTCGTAGACGTTATCCTCCATTATTCTAACACTTCGTTTATCGCTAAGTATGCGATGTTGTAGAACAGTTCGTCATAAGTTTCGTACTCGGCTTGAACTACCCGAACGGTAATTCTAAATCGTCCCATGTTAGTACCCTGTACCTCAACTTCGATATGCCAGATTCCTGGCTCAACTTGGATTATATCAATAGGTGTGATCGATACTTCCATTCCCTGCTAACGACTCTCTGTTAATGATCTGCCAACTCCGAGTTCTAGACAGTTTGGATTGAGTTTGTAAGTTTATTAAACCACGACTTTGTCTCAAATCAAATACCAGAGTTTCCTTGTAGTGGGTGCTGGTTTAGCAAGGAGAGAGTTTGAAGAATACTTTACTGTTGAATTCCCAACTTCCACCAGTTGAAGTTGACCGCGTATTATTCTCAATTTTGTTGCCGTTATTCCCGACCCCAGGGGGGAAAACGCCGATGCTGGTGGCGGAATTTTCAGACCACTCGATTCCGGCCAGTCTCCGGATATTGGGAGTGGAGAAGGAGTTTATTACCTGAGATGCAGAATTGCGGGTAGAGAAAAAGTTTCATTGGTTGGAAATAATCTTTAATTTAACTTGAACTCTGATTGAACTCTGATTGAGAATAATTTGGGCTTCCCCACACCAATATACCAAATATTCACAATAATACACGACACGAATATATAAATTCAGTACATTATTTAATTACCCACTGTTCGCTTTTAGATTTTAACCTAACTAATGATCCCCATTTTACCTCGGTCCTAGTCCCGGTACCGTAGTGTCAGTGTCAGTCGACCCTGTTGCGTGTCCGTCCCACCCTTCCCAAACCCCGAAGAGATTGGTCATCAGGATAGCGGTATGGCTTAGCTAGGGGTCTGTCAGTTCATCGCAGGGTCCCCCAACCACCTAAGCTTTCCGAATCCTTTTCAGGCTCGTAGTCGCATCGGTAGCCGAGAAGCTGCTCCGAGTAGTCGGTAGGCCAGTAGATTCCAGTGCTCTGTCTTTCGACCCCGTTGCGTGTCCGTCCCACCCTTCCCGTCCTTACCTTACCCATCCGGTCATCAGGAAAGCGATACGGCTTGGCTAGTGGTCTGTCGGCTCGTTGTGAGTCCCAACTGTCACAGCTTTCCGAATCCTTTTGAGGCTCATACTAACGCCAGTCGTGGAACCCATGCCAGGAAGTCAGTCCTCGTCGAACTCTTCCCTCGTCCGGTCAGTCGATCCTTCGCAAGGCCCTGGCGCAGTCAGCAAGCTTTCCGAATTTTTTTCAGGCTTGTAATCGCTGCCGGTGGCCAGGGACCACTAAGGTCGCAAATCCCTGGCGCAATCAGCAAGCTTTCCTAATCCTTTTCAGGCTCATAATTGCTGCTGGTGGCCAGGAACTGCTAAGGGCAGTCCTTGTCCCCAGACCTAGCGGGTTACCAACTACTGAAGTAGAAGGAGGTTGTCTAGGCCTAAATAAGTATCAGGCAACCCTGTCACCTAAAGTATCGCTTGATTTTGCCTCCCACCCTTGGCCCTTAAATATCTGATATGAGTCCCGTGCCCCTAAGTCGCCCCAATATTCGCCCATAAATCGCCCCCAGTCTATTGAATATGCCCAAATTTTATGTTCCCGCACCCAGTACTGTTATTGGAATATAACAAATAACAAATAAATCCAAAAAATATTTAACTCGCGTTATGGCAAATTGAAATACCGCGAACAATAAAGTCTTTCATTTGTGCAGATCCACTAATACACCAGGTTATAGAGCATTAATGGATGCATGCGTACACTTATGACATTGTAGACCCTCTGATAGAAAGTAGAAAACCGTCGTATTATAAACAAACCGTTAAGTGCAACTAAATTTGTGACATATCGCAGCGAAATAAATGTGCAATTAGTACCACACCCGTTGTATACAACCATGAAACCTTTTGTACCGGATTATTTACGAAATGGTTTTACGCGTTTACGGGTAATGTCTCACAATCTAAGAATTGAAACGGGGAGGTGGTCGAAAATTAGCAGAGAAAATCGTGTTTTTATTTGTGATGGCTTAACAGTTCAAACAGAAACACATCTATTAATTAAATTGCCTGTACTTAGTAGAACTACTGTATTTTAACCCTATTAAACCTGGGTGGGGGGGGGTCAATATGACCATTCCCGTGGTTTTTCTGTTATAACTCTGAAACAAACGCAGCGGGGAATCTGAAATTTTATGACTTTTCTTAAAAATCTATTGTCTTCCTAATAGTGCAAACAGTTTTCAAAAATATTGGGAAGTTTTCGAGTTATAACACCATTTATTAGCCCTACTTTTGACACTTTTTTGAGGCGTTTTTTGAAAATTACATTATTCATTAAATATAGTTAATATAATTCATCATCTATTTTTTATTTAAACCGGTTTTCTGGTGATTGCAATTAGATGGAATTCTTCTAAATAAATTTAGAAATTTCAAACCTCTTTTTTTCGAAGGGTTCCAAAATTGGTGCCAGCACCAAATTTTGAAATTTATCAATTTCGTAAATTGATTGTATGAACCTGTTTTTTGCGTAATATGGGTTTGTTGGGGCTCTGATTTCGATGGAATATATACGAGTTGCACCAGGAGTATCAATCTTGCATTTTTTGGCGCGGTGTGCAAAATTTGGTGCCAGCACGAAATTTTGAAAATTCATTCAATAGTTAAATTGATTGTTAAAACTTATTTCTCGTGTTTTAGAGGTTTATGGCGGTTCTGAATTCAATGAAATAAATAATTATCTAACTATACATCTCAAACATGTATTTTTCGGAACTGGGTGGAAAATTTGGTACTAGCTCCAAGTTATGAAAACCACCAAATATATCAATTGATTGTATCGTTTGTAATTGTTTGTAAAGGTTCTGAATTCAATGGAATATGTAAAAATTCCATAAGAGATTCCAAACCTGTATTATTCGCCGGTGGTGAAAATTGTTGTGCCAGCACCAAATTTTTGAAAATAAGCAAATTGATCAATAGATAGTATCATCTTGTTTCTTGCGTTATACGATTTTATGAGGGTCTTGAATCCGATGGAATCAATAAAAACCGCACTGGACATCTCAAACTTGTACTTTTTGGTGATGGGTACGAAATTTGGTGCTAGCACCAAAATTTGCCATATTACGCCGAAAATACAATTAGAAGTGCTCTAGCAGATTAGATTTGTAAGATTCGATTATTATATTAAAATTATTTTTTAGTTTATTACTGGAGGGTTTAAGAACACAAATTTCACATAATATATTCATTTAAATTTGTACATAATACTTAATGATAATAATAATTAAAAAAACATAATGACTCTATGTCATTTACATAGGTAGGAATTTATTCACGGTGTTATTATTTGATTATAATGTGTTTATTATGTGTTATTATTTGATTATTTGTCAACGGCCCCAAATTCGGTCACTAACTTTTGTAACTCGACATACTTAATTAACAAATTTGTGTTACATTCGAATATAAAAAGGCAGAAAACTATAAAGATATATATAGAACTATAAGGCATACGTCATATTCAAATATTATATAAATTGGATAATATGTTTAATGTAATACGTCGGTATACGTCGAATAATATTGGCAGTGAATAATATAATTTCACAGCTACTCTCTATTTAATGTAACAACTACGGAGTCATTGAGTATACCTGGTTGTTTAAACCTGGCCGCTGCATCACAATATTATGTAGTGCGATTGTAATTAATGTGTAATTAATTAAAGTGTAATTAATTAAATTACCAAAATGTATTGTTTGTTTTAACAATGACAATGATATTGTATTAAAGTAATTATTTATCATACATGATAAAAAATAAATGCTTACGGTATATAAAAAAAAGTATATTTATTAATATAGACACATGACGTGTACGGATATAAGGTGATTCGCTGTTGGAGTACAGGGTGTCTGTTTCTTATGGGGTAAACCGTCGCTGTTGGAGTACAGGGTGTCTGTTTCTTATGGGGTAAACCGTCGCTGTTGGAGTACAGGGTGTCCGTTTCTTTTGGAGTATCCGTCGGTGTTGGAGTACAGGGTGCACGTTTCTTATTTTTTTTGTGAATTGTTACATATATACATAGTAAAGGTGCTGGTTCTTTAAACCGCCCATGTGAGGAATACCAGGATTTCACTTTTCGGTCGACTTTTTATTGGAATTTTATATATGAAGATTTTTAATTTTTTTTATTTATCTTTATTAAGTGATTTATAGCGCTTATTTCTGTCTTATAACCTGTACATATACTAATTCGTTTATTGTTTTGGTTAGATTCAGCCGTTCTGCAACCTTTTTTTGGTGCAAACCTGGTGGTATTCTTCACATGGGGGTAACTTAGTAAACCGTCACTGTGTTGGAATTTCCATCGCCATAACTTTAATATACATCAGGACAGAATCTTCTTTCTCGTTTTCTTTCTCATTATAAGTAACACTGCGAGGAGAACTCTTTTACTAACTGGACAGTCGACACATCGCAGTTTAGTTCGTTAAATATTGATGGTAATTAGATTATGGTGCAGTTAAATTACAGTAAAACATTTCCAATTGTTAGTTCCAACATTTGTTTGTTTGTTTGTTGTGTTGTGGCGTATAATTTATTACAACATTAATAATTGCATTTTGTACAGACGGAAGATTGCCCAATGTTTCGTTTTGCGTTGTTCATATTAGACTGCCCTGCATAGGCACGTAATTTATTACAACAATATTGATAGCAATGGATCCGTCCATATTGCCAGCTCTCGGCTGGTAAGCTTGTTTTGAATTGTGTCAATTTTGTTGATTTTTTTCAATTTTGGACGTATCCCTGTGTGCCGCATAGTTAGTCAAATTATTTTTTGCAAGTGTAATAATACAAGAAATTATATTTTGTACATTTAATTTGTGATTTGTAATAACTATCTAAAGCAATTTGTAATTTGTAAAAATTGGTGATATGTAATTGTGAGTTTGTGAAATTGTGATTTCGTCAATAAACATATATATATAGCTAAAGAATGAAAGCAGAAATAAAATTTCTGACTCACTGAGGAGGAGTTGAGTGAAACTATCTCTTTAAGATTTCTAGAAAAATTTGGGGGGTGGGCTGGCGCGGATCCACAATAGGGGCGCGTGGCGCCGCGCATAATAGATTTTTTGAGAAAGAAATAAAAAGAGTAAGATAATAAATTAATTTTTTTAGAATTACTATTGATAGTTACGCTAAAACATACAAGGGCAATCACTCGCTAACCCCAAACGGAATCCTCATTTATTAACCACAACTTCTATCTCCATAACACCATCCCCAAGATAAAATTGATGTAAACCTTCCCAAGGGCGAGGTCCATCATGTAGGCGGGAGGGGGGTATCACCTTGGCGTAATACAGTAGATCAGCAGTATGGCTTAATGGGCTGGCTATACATTTTATGAACTGTATGCGCGGCCTTTGCTTTACCTACATTATGTGATTATTGGGATTGGGTTGGGGTGCGTTATTTGAACTGAAAGACCACTTACAAACAACCTAGGTAATGGTAAAGCATCAACCATGGGACTATTTGTAAATGTCAACGCGGCAAGAATAACACAAGAAGAGCAACAATATAACCAGCAAGCAGCCCTTATAGCGGCGGGATATCAACCAGAAGCCCTTATAGTGGCGGGAAATCTGAAATCAAGAGGCGCTTGTAGCGGCAAGTGAAAGAAACTACCCAGTGGGAGCCCTAGAAGTGGCACAAACTGATCAATAATTTGGAATAAATAGGATTAACCAACAACCCTATCACGCACCACAGCAAATTTATAATAGGTATGTCTATCAGATAAGGCAATAATGCATATATAAAATACTAGAAACGCACCGCAAGCGTTGCGGTTGCGGTAAGGAGCCCTTTTCACAGAGTTATGAAAACCCTGAAATTGGTCTAGTTTTTTTGTATATTTTCGGTTTGTTTACCGTCGATTGGATCAACATTTCGGAGAGCTTGAGTAGAATTATAACCGGACATCCTGTCGGGTTGTTCCTGCACCTATTTATTAGTATGTATGTGTGTGGATATGTTTGTGGTTCCAATGGACTCCAGCCTATTCGAACGTCTCGCAGTATATAAATATATAAACGTAGGTGTAGCGTCGCGCAGCACGAGCAGCTGTTTACTCAAGAATGGTTAACCCGAGTACTCGTCTTGTGCAGCCCGGAAGGCTCCACGAATATTTACAAAATATTGAAACTTTTCCTCTAGTAGGTCCAAGCAAAATTTGGTTGAAATTAGATAAAGGATTCAAAAGTTATTAACGATTAAAGTTTTCATTACAGACAGATGGACATGATATTTTGCCCTAGTACTAGTTGTAATTGTGCGCTAGTAGCTTCGCTCACTAATTGTGGCTCGTTCCACACTAAAAATGACATTAAAAAATCGGAATAGTTATTGTTATCGAGAAATATTAATATCTCGATCTCGACTGACCTTGTTCGGTAAATCGAACGTAACAGCGAAGCAGGCAAAGATACATGAAATCGGATGTCGAAATTTGACTATCACATTGATGGAACCTCAGTAAAATTTAGTTACATTAGAGAGCATTCTACCTAATATTACAATAATACAAAAAATAAAATGATTTACTATAACTTTATCATTTTAATTAAACATTAATTATTATTCAATAATCGTTCAATCGTTAAATAAAATTAAATTTAACTTTACATAGTTAAATAAGTCGGCCTCCTCTATTTATCAAACACATTTTCGGTAATGTTTGCCTTTTTGAAGGCACGTGTTTCGTCACGGTCTCTTTGATTATCCACACTTTGAGACTGATGAAATGCAGTAAGCAAAAGCACTGATCTATTTTGTTTATAAATTACTGTAAAACCGAGAGAAAGCCGCCCCAATATTAGATTATAACAACAACATTTCCATTGGGTAAGAAGGTGGAGGAGAGCCAGCCCGACTTTTAATTTTTTAGTTTATATTACGCGATCAATTTTCACTCGTCATGAACCCAACATGTATGAACCCCTTGTTAAATTTGTTGGCTATGCGTTTGCTTCTGTTTGGGCGGGCGTGTGGTACACTTTTCACACTGAAACATTTTGGTTGTGAAATGTTACACCAATCAGAGATTTTTCATTCATATTTTAGTATGGGAGGAAGAAGAACATAGAACGTTATTTACTATATATGTAACAAAATAATTGTTTTCGGGTTTAACTTGGAAGCCTCCCCAAATAGTTGATATACAATTATATTTAAAATTATTTCCATGGTCATGGTCATTCACCCGTCTTTAGTTAGAATTTTGTTTGCATGAAAGACAGTTTAAGTTATAAATTACTGATTATTATTATCTCTTATCTTACTGGAGTAATAATATAGGATAGGATAAATGGAAGCAAAGTGTGACAGTAACAAATATTTCCCCTTCCCCCAAATATCCACTGTTGAATTAATTTGAAGCGATATAATAAGTACAAAATTGTGTGAGTTTTTAATTGTGTGGTACATTTGTTAATTGATCTCTATTTAATGTTTAAAGTGCATTTAATGTCCCACCTGTTCTTTTTTGCCACTTTTCGTGACTATATTTCATACAGATGTTAAGAATGCAGTTAGAAAACACAGAAAGCAATGTATTGAACTACTTGACCTTATTGAACTATTTTACCTTTTTGCAAATATTTTGCACTTTTGAACAGTTATTTGTACAAGTGCACTTTAGCGGATCCTAATGGTGGTTCTAATTTAACACACTTATGTTTATCCTCTACCGATCTACGATTGTGTATGATCAAGTGTCAGTCGCTAAAAGTGTCAAAAATCAAATTTAATAAATCTCGACATTTGTGATTTTGGACCATATTCATGGACATTTTAAGTCACTTTATAGACCTAAAAATATAAACAACTGTTAAGATTATAGTTAGAAATCACTCCAAACTACATTTTAATCCAAATAATAACATTCTACGATAAATAGAACTGGAAATAATAGATTTTAAATATAGAAAAAATGTCCAATTTTTAAGTGCATTTTGCACTAAGTGCACTTGCCTCTTTTACCAAGTTGTATCCTATTTCACACACTACAATCTATCCTCTATCCAATGAAAAAAGTTTCAGATTAAACGGCCCATTAGAACCGAAGTTATTGATGTTTAAAAATAGTCACTTGAAAATTTCAAATTCTCTTGGTCACGTAGTCTAGTGGTTATCAATCACGTTAATGAAACCTAAGTTCGCGGGTTCGAAACCCAATATTGACCATTCTTAATTTTTTGCAAAAAAAATTATTTTTATTTTTTCACTAAAATCGCTCTAACTTCGGTTCTGGTGGTCCAAATCCAACAAAATTTGTATTTCTTTGCTGTAATTTATTTTTCTATCTTTTGAGAGGGGGACATTTTTGGCCCCAAAAAAAATAAAAAAAAAAAGGGCCAAAATTACGCGATATTTTTTGACCCTTAAAATTCGTAATTTTAATTATAAATGTTAAGAAAATAGATAGCGGAGGTAATTTGCTAAATTTTAAATGTACTTTTGGCGCAATACGCTAAATTATCATAGAGTAGCGATTTATTAAAAAAACAAATTTTTTTGTCCCTTTTTTTAAATATTTTATTTCACACGATCGTCTGCCGCACCAGTTGTATAAAAGCTAATGCGCTGTAACTAACGCTGTTAAATAGATAATTTAACGCACTATAAGTCTGTGTAAACAAATCTCCCGTAAGTTAAGTAGTTTTCGAGCTAGACGCGGGAAATCGTTTTTTATTTTTGATTGATTGATTTTGATTGATTGATTTTTATTTAAATCGCGAAATTTTATTTTTGGCCCTCATTTTTTTAATGCAATCCGCGGAGCAAAACCGATAGCATATTTGAATTCCCCGTATCGATATTGACCGTATAAAATGTACCTTAACCAACTAAAGTGAAAAATAAAAAATTATTTGATAAAAACTATTTTTCATATTCTGGCCCTCTTTGGCCCCTATTGTCGACATATTTGTTGTACCCCCACTCGATAGGAACGTAGCCCCAATGGTCTTCTACGAGTTTCAAAAAAGAATTAGTGGATTCCTACCCGCGTTGTCGAATTAAACATTTCGGAAATAAAATTTCGAAAAAAGACGGACAAATACGTACAAATTTACGGCCCCTTTTTCCACCCGAATTTTTAATAAATATCTTACCCCCATTCGATACGAAGGTAGTACCACTCTTCGATAAATAGTAGCCGAGTTGTTACGGATCCCGCAAAGTCATTTTGTCCGTTTTTTCAACTTTGACGGACAATAGACGGAAAACAAGCCCGGAGGCGGGGTATTCCAAGAAGTGGAAACGTCTAATTTAGACCCCCTCTTTCGATTCTCGGTGTCTCTGGATGCGTCAAATCAAATAGAGGTTTTTTAAGAGTCCTAGTGAAAAAAAAAGACAAAAAACCAGACAATTGTCCGTCATGTCCGTCAAAAAGGAATCTTATTTTTTTGGCATTACGCGTCCCCCCTCGAAAAATCAAGGAAATTGTACCTCAGGAAATAGGTCGAATGGGGGGGGGGGGACACCGTTTTCGCAGTAACTACGCGTCCAGTATGTAGACTGCGTCCTTTGGAGGGGCGGCGAATTCACCTCACTCAATGCCGCCCTTACTGAATGTTTTAAAAAAATGTTTCTTCCCACCCAGTATGTAGACTGCGTCCTTTGGAAGGGCGGCGAATTCACCTCACTCAACGCCGCCATTACTGAATGTTTTAAAAAAATGTTTCTTCCCACCAAGGAATGTAAGAAATTCCGAATACGAGCGATTTCTTTATTGCGGGAAATTTTGAATTTCTATAGAATACTATTAGTGCACTCTTACTCTGGTTAACCGCCGCGTCTGGTGCTGTGCCGTGTGGTCTGGGCCTCATTTCTATTGTAATATGTTATAGAAGCGAAATCTTTGATCTGAAATCCTACTGTTTGATCAATTACAATTAATATATAAATCTGTAACTCATTTATTGCTTTAACTGTGAGCTAAACCATTATGGTAAGGCAGCATGTACTAATTATTAGAAGACCGTTAGGACTTCTTACTGGTTAATGGTATTCTCTATCAATATTTATTTATGCATATTAGGCTCCTCGGAAACAATAGCTCGTCCGTCAATGAAAGGTATATCAATCGACGCAGCTCAACCCCAGGATGTGGAAAAAAGTTTCTAAAAAAATTATTAAAGTGACTTTTTTTTATTTCGCCATAACACGAAAATTGCCATAGACTTAATGATAGAAATACCAGCTGGTGCGGATACGCCCAAACTACAGAGAAGTATTTTACTTGCCAAGTTTTAGTAAGGTTGTGTTTACTCACTCACACTATCACAGACAGTAATCAAAATCAACTGTTTATAATGTATTACCCCGTCAGCTGAATATTTCTTCCCAGTGAATCCTATATGAATATCTATAATGTTACTCACTGCTTGAATGATTATAAGCACAGGGCCGTTAATTAATTAATAGGGCTGCATTCAAATGGGTCAGGCCCACCTAATAATGCCCCTAAGCCAACTCTATGAATTCCATTGCCACAGCAGTCAATGAATATCTATAAATTTAATTTCGCGACAAAATAATATTAAAAAAAAAAACGAAATATATCGAATACCACACATAGAATCGACCTGAAATTTTGTAACGCGATTATGAACCACCAAAGCAATGTACTTGCAAAATTTAACCAAAAAAGCTAGGCAGGAAATGTTCGAAACTGCAATTCCGGTATATGTACTGTATGATAGCATTGGATAGCATATGGATGGATATATCCCTCACTGACAATTTTTTCTGACAGTAACTACTAGAGACGGGTCTAGCGGCCGTGAAGCAAGTCGTAGGAGACAGTACGAGTCAGGTAAAAGCTTTTTGTACTGTCTGATAATCAATTAGTGTGAGGGTAGTCCCGGTGGTGTACGAAAAATTTTCTAGACAACTTCAAACTAAAATTATTATGTTGTAATCATCTAATGAATTAATTATATAAGCTGTTGTGATTATAGAAGATAGAGAGCAGTTAGCGAAATGATTATTTTAGCGCAATAATTTTTATTGTCCGTTTAAATCCTTTTTTTGTCCTTTTTTTTTATTTTTTATGTCCTCCAAAAGTCTAATGTTAGGTTCCATGCTACCGGTTTCTCTACTGCTGTTCTCTCAGGCTATCAGTACCGGTATTAGTATATATAGCACTATTTTGCTGTATTGTATGTACAGATGTAGGTATAAAGCAGGTATTTCTGTATTTTAGTACCGGTACCGGCACCGGTACTGCTATAGGCCTACTGTGTAGCCTACCATTTAAATACGGTAATGGTAGGCCTACCGGTTGTGCTAATAAATTTTAAATAATTGATAGGCCAAACTGGATTGCAGGATTGTGGAAAATGTGGATATACCTTTCACATAATTTAGGCCTTACTGTATTAGTTTTATAATCAATAATGGATCATGACTACTGTCTGAGTAGTGTTACGGATAGCGGCACCACTACTTCCAACAGCACAGAAGGCCCGCCTCTGTAACCTGCCCCTTTCCCTCAATTAGTTAAATGATCGTTTATTGTTTTGGTTAGATAATCCCGCCTCTGTAACCTGCTCCTTTCCCTCAATTGGTAATGTTATCGTTTATTGTTTTGGTTAGAAAATCCCGCCTCTGTAACCTGCTCCTTTCTCTCAATTGGTAATGTTATCGTTTATTGTTTTGGTTAGAAAATCCCGTCTCTGTAACCTGCTCCTTTCCCTCAATTAGTTAAATGATCGTTTATTGTTTTGGTTAGAAAATCCCGCCTCTGTAACCTGCCCCTTTCCCTCAATTAGTTAAATGATCGTTTATTGTTTTGGTTAGAAAATTCCGCCTCTGTAACCTGTCCCTTTCCCTCAATTAGTTAAATGATCGTTTATTGTTTTGGTTAGAAAATCCCGCCTCTGTAACCTGCTCCTTTCCCTCAATAAGTTAAGTGATCGTTTATTGTTTTGGTTAGAAAATCCCGCCTCTGTAACCTGCTCCTTTCCCTCAATTAGTTAAGTGATCGTTTATTGTTTTGGTTAGAAAATCCCGTCTCTGTAAACCTGCTCCTTTCCCTGATTTGGTAAAGTGACTGTTTATTGTTTTGGTTAGAAAACTCGGCATTAACCTGCTCCTTTCCATCAATTGGTAATTGTTTTTGGCTATAAAATGAGTGTTTTGCTACGTCATGTGGTAATCGATTATCGACAACAACCACAAACTATTAAATATAGAGTCTTTTTACCACAGGCGCATATGGAAATCTATCTCATAGTCTATAAATCATGGAATCATGGAATGTTTTGGCACAGGCATAGTGAAATCAACTGTCTGACAGTCCAGAAATCAGCAGTCTGACAGTTTGAAGAAATACATACATAAAAAGTCATTAAAAGGACAATAAAAGTCATTAAAAGGACAACAAAAGTCATTATGCATAATTCGTAAAAAAAAAATGACAAAAAAAGTCAAATAAAAGGACATAAAAAATCACTGCCTTATTTTAATGAGGTACTGTAGTTCCGTGTCTGCACCGAAAATACGTACAGTAGATAACTAATTAAATAAATAATGTCTGTCGCAGGGGGGGGGGGGGGGGGGGGGGGGGGCTGGTATCTGTGTATTATTTAACATGAAAATATAAAAATATTTAAAAAATTAGCACCACATTATAGATTTTACAGTATACGTAAATGTCATTTGGGGGGGGGGGGGGATCTAACTATACCGACTAAGGTAAATCTGCACCAAATCAGTATGCGCAGTATCCACTAACGACCAACCAGAGTCGAATTTGTTAACGTATTGTGTGTTTAGTGTGGGTGTGTCATTTTTAGGTGTACGTGTTCGCTTAACTTCCTATGGGCCCAATCCTTGCAGGTCTCCTTCAGGCCACCACAGAAATCATAGGCTATCTCAATCCCTTGTTAATGCTTTAACTTGTAGAAACATTCCTGCAATGTTGGAGGCGAAGGCGATATAATATTGCCGTGGTCGTAATAATATTCCCAACAAAGATTGGAGTAAGTTGGGTCCCGGCAACAGTTCTGAGTTTAGGGATTGTCCCATATAAAGGGCGGAGCCGTCGAATACTACCCGGACTTTGTTTGATTTACCGGGCTTAGGAACGTAATGATGTGTCAAGTAATACATTCTTTCCGTTATGGGTGTTTCCTCCGGCACTCACTCCACTTATCATTTGTCGATGAATTACTTTAGTTGCGTCTTATACATCTCTTTGGCTCGATCGTTAGATGATAAGCGCCAATGCAATTGTGTGATTCTCTTTTCAGCTAAAGGTCTGTTATTAACGAAGCTGGGTTTGCTTCGCCTAAAAGGCAGACCAATCTCGTAACGACCCTCCTCCTTTATATAGCATGTAGTTGTCACCTGGATTTGTTTAGCTCTCTCTTCCTCAACAGATAACGCTTTGACGTAGGAATTAGGCTCTACAGCTACTTGAGTAAAGAAACGCACTGCATGTTCATCACGTATCTTATCATTATATCGCTCTACCACCTCATTGAGTTCGTCGTCATAAGTTGATATTCCTTTATTTTGACATATGATATTACACAAATTTACTTGGTCTGTCCACGTTTGATTCTCTGTGAGGAGTTCAATGGTATTATCCTTGTTGTACAGTGTTTGTATATCGTCATTGTCTGAGGAGCATGAAGTTTCCTCAGCTAGGATGTCCTCGTCTTTCACTCTCCCTTACCTGGTGGACTTGCCTACCTTTCAACCTCTCTTGCAAAGTCCTGTGGGAAGGTCCCACGAAATACCAACCTACTCTCGTTCTTCCCGCATAAGTTTGCAATGGTAGCGGTCGAGCATGCCGTTTATCAATAGTTCCGAGCGCTTTGTGCGCGTTCTGACCGAGCAGTATCTGTACCCCTGGGTAATCTGTTCTGAATCTAGGAACGTTGTATTGCTGGATAAAATGGTCTTCATCCCAGTTGTAAGGCTCTACTTGGCTAGTAGCAAAGTTCTTTATTGCCACCATTTTAACTGATCTTACACTGTGCTCGCCTAGTTCATCTTGGGGAGTGGACAACGATCCTATGTAGAAATCCGTGGATACAGTAGATTTCCAAACCTGCATAATCCCGGAAAGGTTCAGTTTGGTTCGGAACCTTTGTTGACCAGCAAAGATATCTTCGGCCAGTTCTTTATCGATGAAGGTGCCTGTACTACCGGAATCAAGGAGGGCCTTCACTATAAGGCTCTTACCTTGTCCATGTACTCCAAGTTGCACCACTGGAAACTCTCTGATGCCAACAAATAGTGGCGATACCTTCCATGAAAGCTGTCGATCCGGAATGGATGGTTGGGGTTCCTCTCCATCCGTCGCCGCCTCATAAGTAAGGGCTCGGTATACGGCTGTGTTGATCATATAACAAGATTCATTTTCATAAGAAAACTCATCCGTATAGAATCCTTCCATCTCCGAACTATGGTCAGTGTCGTTCACATCACTGAACTGTACATGCAGTTCGGGTTCACTTACCTTGTCAAACTCAGTGTGCAGTACAATATGATGTTTCGCTCCACACTTAGCACACCTCACGTCTCAGTAACAGGTTCTCCTTTGATGTCCTCTCCTGAGCCAATTGTAACATAACCTTTTATCCCAAGTGACACTGCGTCTGTCCTTCAATTCTTTCTTCAAGAAATCCTCTCACCCTCTCAAGCGATGTGGCCCTTCGCACAATAAACACTTAGGTTTGATGTTACTTACCTTAGCTTGCATTGTAGTTTGTACGCTAGCTCTTTCTTTAGGCTTCCTACCAGGAATTATCTTGGGAGACGTAGGGGGAATTTTTAACTGTTCTCCCTTGCCACTAGTTTGCACCTTGGGTTTACTTACGTCCTTACCTTTACTCGTGTAGTAAGATCTTTGCCACTATCTTTGTCATAAGACGTTTGACTCTCATAATCGGTATAACACACTGGTGTTACCTTTCTCCTAGTAATGGGTTTTTCACTTACCTTGGTTTCCAGAGTCTTCTTTCTAGACTGTTTTATTAGCTGTAATCTTACCTCTCCGTTTAAGAATGACATAAGGTCCGCCATGGTTGGATCTCTCTGTTGTTGGTCCATCAAGTAGAAAACCTTTTTGTCCTAGCAAGTACCTACTCCGCCCTTTGGCAAAGTTGATGCTACGGCTCCTACAACCATAGAACTCTGCTATTCATGAGACTTACCCAACCAGTCTAACTGTCTACAGATCTCCTGAATCTAATCGGAAAACTCTATTACCCCGCTGCTAAGAAACTTTCTGGGTGCCACTAATTTTGCATACAGATATCTAGCTAAGTTAGTCCTATTATCATACCTGATGTTAAGTGTATCCCAAACTTGTCTCAATCCGTCCGGATGTCCAATAAACTTTAACACCATTAACTTGGGAGGTCCTTCCAAGTACTCAATGAGGAATCGTAGTTTCTCTTCTCTGGATAGTACAGAGTTTTGTATGTTATCTTTGTAATATTCATTAAAAGGTAACCATTTCATCTCATCTCCATTAATCTTGACGACCTCTCCCACTTTTACAGCTTTACGGGCTTCCGTCCTAGCCATCTGACGTGTTAAACTTTCTTGAGCCATTGTACTATTTAATATCAAAGTATCGGTATATAACTTTCTTGGATTATTATCAGATTAGTATGGGATATCATTATCGACAGATTTATTATTATTAATACTATTAATAGGGTTTACTATAGGAGTTTCTACTTCACTAGCATTATAGATGCATGTAGGCTCCACACATTGCGCATGAGATACTTCAGGCCTAGAGGGTTGACACATTGTTACAGGGGGTGGTGGTATACCCATTTGTATATTGACTAATTTATTGCGTTTGAGAGCAATGTGTTGCTGTACTTCTTGCAACTCTATTTCACTATCTCGTACTGTTCCCTTTAACAATTGAACAGTGCCTTCCAAGTTGAGGAGCGAGCCTTGGTTTTTTCCAATTGCCCAAGCAGCTCCTCCATCTCCTGTCGCCCTTCCTCCATCCACTCGGCTGTGGGTGCAGGTGCGGGAATTTTCTAATTTTGCTAATGCAAGTAACCCCTACTTGTATACAGAGAAGACTAGCTACAGTTTTCTCATTACTGTGCTAGCTTCCTACCAGACAGTTTTCTGGCTCTGCAACAATACCCTACGTATGTACTATGGGCTGTGCGGTACAGTAGTCTATTTTGTGTGGCCTACACGGTCTATCCTACTGCGCCCACATCCCCCCATCTTCCCTCACGTGGCGCCCTCAGTGCCCACAGGTTTACGGTACTGTGTACCCTTCTGCTACGGTATGCGTACATACCCCCCAATTCCTCACATGGCGCCCTCAGTGCCCACAAGTTTTACGGTACTGTGTACCCTTCTACTACGGTATGCGTACATAACCCCCAATTCCTCACGTGGCACCCTCAGTGCCCACAAGTTTTACGGTACTGTGAACCCTTCTACTTTGGTATGCGTACCTGTACATACCCCCCAATTTCTCACGTGGCGCCCTCAGTGCCCACAAGTTAACGTATATAAATTAGGTACGTTGGTACATTATTGTACACGTCCAACGTATGTAATGTAATTGTAACTACCTACTTTATATATTATGTAAGTTGGTACGTCTGTACCCATCAGACCTACATAATATCTATTATCTACCTAGAGTATACCTTGGTACTAACTACTTATTTTATTATTTTACTTATTTTATTTTTATTTTATGTGTGGGAAGGGTGTCTCGCCCTCATTCCCACCCCCCTCAGTCCAATATATTGGACAACTCAACTCTAAGGCGACCCTTCCAATAGGCAACACTATCCTACCGCCCTCCTGTCCTCCTATCTTTGGCCCCTATCTTTCCTCCGATCCTCACTTCCACGGATCTAATTCTTCCATCCTTGTCTGGGTAGGTTTCTACTACACTAGCTAATCTCCACTGGTTATTGATAATCGTGTCATCCGTGACGATTATCAAGTCACCCCTCTTTAGCTCCCTTTGACTGTTCCTCCATTTACTCCTTTTATGTAGGGTTGGAAGGTACTCTTGCATCCAACTTGTCCAATGGTCTGCGCTTATCGCCTTAGCGGCATTCCAGCGACACGAATATATATTGTCTGGATCCATTCTTCGCATGTCTATCGTCGCTGGTCTCTCCATGAGTAGGTGTGCTGGTGTTAGGACGTCCAGTGATTCTGGGTCGTCATTCTCGGGATACAGTGGTCAGCTGTTAATAATCCCCTCGCCTTTTGCAAACCCTGTCCTCAGTACGTCCTCTGTGACCATATGATTATTCATCAGCTTGGTCATTAGTCGTTTGGAGCTTCCCACAAGTCGCTCTACACATCCTAGTGTATGTGGCGCGTATGGGGTTCTCCTTTCCCACCTTATTAGGTGTTTCCTCATCGCCGCCCTGACATCTCCTCCCTCCAGGATGTCAAGGGCCTCCATTAACTCGTTCTCCGCGCCGTTGTCTGAGTAGAATACCTCAACTGTTCCTCCCTTGCGGGTTACAAACCTCTCAAGTACATTAATAAATGCCGACGCCATAGCATCCTGGGCTAGTTCTATCCCCACCGCCCTCATATTATTGCAGACGAAGATAATGCTGTAGCATTTCTCCGTATATCACCTTTATCTTGATGGGCCCAAACATGTCCACGCCGCAGTGTGTGAACAGTGGGTCATGATGCCTCACCCTGTTGGCCGGTAATGGCGCCATCTCCTGTACGGCCCTCTCCTTCTTCGTCCGTCGGCAAGTCTGGCACTGCCCCACTACCGCCTTCACCCTCTCTTGAGTTGGATTACCCAGGATGTCTTCCGGATTTCGGTCAGGGTTTGGTTAGTACCCCCATGTAATATAGATTTATGGAAATCCAATATGATCTGGTGTGTGCGAAATCCAGGCCGGTTCTGTAAAAACTGTTCTTTTTCATTGTTTTAAAATCTTTCTTACTTAATAACAATAATAAACTGATTAGCATTTAGGTAAATATGATAATTATAGTTCAGTACATAATAATTAACGGTATAAGGCACCAGATCACAGTACCGGTAAGTATAACACAGACAGACACAGTCTGTGTATGTAAATGACTGAAAGCCAGAACAAGGCAACGACACGTCCTTCTTTAGTTGGATAGTAACAATAATATAATCAGGCAGTCAGCCATATGTATAGAAAAAATATGTGGTACTAAAATATTACTTCAATCCTAAATACAGTATAAAAATTATCTGTAATTTAGGACATACTCCCGCCACCGAACAAATAAACGCTTCTAGCTAAATAATTAGGCTCTATAAAAATTAATATTTTCAAATTATATATATATATAGCCTTTGTCGAAATAACATGCAAAACAAAATGAACCATATAATGTAACAAAATAATATTTGGTTATAAAATATTTCTCAACGGGATAATCAATCATATACTACTTTCACTCTCAGACTCAGATTCATTGCATATCGTAGTGATTCGTTGTTGGGCTTCAGTAGCCGCCTGGCGTTGTGGACGCTCTGATCTTACTGGGGGCTCTGGTTGAACGAGAGTGCCGGTAGTTGTTTGATCAAGGGGGCCGAGTTCAATATTGTCCGTTTCTAGAGGATACAACTTCCGTAAAGGGCGTACTAGTGTTCCTAACTGTGTACATAGGATGACAGATCGTACCCATCCATCCTTACCGGGGTGTAAGGTGATCACACGACCAAGGGACCATTTAGAACGTGGTAAATGCGGATTATGTATTTGTACTATGTCATTTAAACGGATTTGTGTGGTTGGAAATGGGTTGTCCCATCGATGGTACTCGCGCAATGCAGTGAGATATTCGTGGGACCAGCGATTTTGAAACGCTTGCAATAAGTTTTGTATGTACAATTGACGGCGATTCAGTGTCGAATGTGGTACAAAGTCTGGATCATCGAGATCATCTCACTCGATAATTCGATTTGGCAATGTGGTAATACGATGCCCAACCATTAATGTCGAGGGTGTAATGGGATTGAGGTCATCAATGTTAGAAGACACGTAGGTCAGTGGCCGGTCATTTAAAATAGCTTCAATTTCAATAACGACAGTCTGGAGCTCCTCCAATGAAATCAAGGCACGTCCCAATATCTTTTTCAAAATATCCTTTACCATTTTGATTAATCTTTCCCAGAAGCCTCCATACCAAGGACTAGCTGGTGGGATCGTCTTCCAAATAGTCCTCTGATTAAGTAGGTAATCACGTACACCTGGATCATCCTGTATAGCTTTTATAATATCATTTGCAGCAGTGAAGTTAGTTGCATTATCGCTTAGTATCAAAGAAGGAGTAGAACGTCGCCCAATAAAACGTCGAAATGCAAAAAGGAAAGATTCCACACTGGCATATTTTGCTATTTCCAGATGTACAGCGCGTGAAGTCGCACAAGTAAACAAGATAATATAAACTTTAACTTGTTCATTACAATCTATTACAATGAGTCTACCAGTATAGTCTACACCAGTAGTTTCAAATGGTCTCGTTTTATTAACTCTAAAGCTAGGTAATGGAGGTGGAGGAGGTGTTGAGTATGGGAGACCTCTGAGACGTTTGCAAGTAATACATTTACGACATATGGATTTAACGATTTGTCGAATTCTAGGGATCCACCAATTCTGTCTAAGGTAAGTGACAGTGTCGCCAATACCGGAATGACAAATACGTTCATGGGCGTATGAAATCAGTAGTCGGGTAAATACATGGTCAGGATAAAGTAGGATAGGTTGCTGAGTATTCCATGGTAGATCGGAATATTGTATTCTTCCAGCACATCGGATAATACCATCTACTAGAATCAAACGTAACTGTTTTATTATAGCAGGAGAGCGGGACTTGCTCTTATCATTCAAAAGACAACGATATACATCAGGATAACAAGTTTGTTGTATGTATTTAATTAAATACAACTCGGCAGTTTTAATATCATTGGAATTTATAGTATCTCTGACATTATCATTTACTATTTGACTATGTTCATTAATGGACTTGCGCAAATTTACTCTATATTTGAGTTTGCGAATAAATATAAATACATATGCTGTCACTCGAAGTAGTTTATCATAATTGCTGAATTTGGAAATGTCTATCAGTTGCTCTGGAACAAATAATATGGATTCAACTGTTGGACACAATGTATTTATTTGTGGTTGATTAATATAATTGTAGTTAACATGAGATTGTTTAGGCCAATCAGATGACGTTAGCCAATTGGGACCATGTCGCCATAAATCGGATTTCAGAAGTATCTTCGCCTTTATTCCCCTGGATAACATATCTGAGGGATTGTCATTCGTTGAAACGTATCGAAAGTCTGCATTTGGTAGAATGCTATGTATCTCTTCAACTCGACGACGAACATAAGGATTAATAATGCCTTTAGATTTGACCCAATGTAATGCGATTTGGCTGTCAGACCACACCCACAGACGACAATTTGGTAGTTGATGAGATAGTGTATCAGCAACATAACGAATGAGCCGAGCACCAACTGTTAATGCGGTCAACTCGAGTTGAGGAAGTGATAATTTAGTCTTCTTCTTCTTTTGAGGAGATTCTGATGTTAGAGGTAGTAAGGGTGCGACTCGTCCCTTAGCCATCACTAACTCGGATTGTTCCGATTGAACTGCATAAACGACCGCACCATAAGCTTTAATGGAAGCATCACAAAACACATGTAATTTGGAACTGAGTCCTAAAGGTAGTCGTCGAGGTACTTCGAATGAAACTACAAGATTGAAGTCATTAATAATGGATTCCCATTCCTTCATAAATTCATCAGGAATGGGTTCCTTCCATGACAATCCACGTTGCCACAACTGTTGGAGGAACATACGTGATCGGATGGTTACTGGAAATAACCATCTGTAAAAGCTTCTGTGGGATATAACTGGCCCCTTTGCTTCGCAATCCAGTTTCCCCCCAGGCGCTGGAATACTCTAAAAAAGGTTCTCTAACTGTATATATATTCCCCTCGCCCGCAAGGTACCGTTACAGGTGTTTTAACGGACATAAAAGTCATTCTGCTATACAGTCCCGCTCTCAAAAAGCATTCCTTTGATCAAACATTGATCAAACTTTGATCAAACATTGATCAAAGTTTGATCAAAATGCGTCCATAGAATATCATTGAAAGTAGCATTGACATTGAAATGACATTGATGGCATATTGAAATGACCTTGAAATCGACCCACCGAAATTCCAGACTTTCTGTCTCATATTGAAATGACATTGAAATGATTTCAAGGTAACAGTTTACATCTCTCAACTGCGGCAAGCCTTTGAACTCAGATTCCCGCCGAGAACTGGCTTTTGTTAATGGCCAAGTCGCTATGTGATTGACAGGGCAGTGGATCGAGCTTGCTTGACTTTGTGGATGGACCGCGATTGGATTTACATGGCAGTGTTGTGGTAGTGTCCCAGACTGAGTCTTGTTCTTGTAGGGCCGGGCCTATTATTACACTAACAACTAGTTCAGAAAAACATCCTTTGGAATATTTTTAAATTATTGTTTTATTAGAAATTAGTTTCAATGCTCCTTAAATCAGAATCAAGGCCAAAGACCTCCATTGACATAGCAGCGCGATGGCTGCCGTTGCATTGCATTTGCTTATACAGTAATTGTGTAAATTCGGCAAGCTTCCTTCCTGCCCCTGTCTCTAATTATACTAATAAATGTAAATAAAGAAATAAATAAATCCAAGCGCCAGTGCCAGCGCACCCCCTAAAATACCTTCTAAAAATGTACGTAATTTAATTTTAATACTCTGATAAGGTAATAATTATATTGAAAATCTCATTTGTTTTAAAGTAAACTATGTTATGTACATCATTAGTTACGTATTTTTTAATTCAGATTAACGTATTGTAATTATAATTTTTTAAATATTAAAAATCAAATTGGGTTAGTAATTAGCAAGTCGTTAGACTTGATTACTGTAAGAATTGTTTGCTGATTGACTGGCTGACTGACTGACTGACTGACTGACTGACTGACTGACTGACTGACTGACTGACCTACAGCCAAAACTACTCTAACGATTTTGATGAAATTTTCACAGCAGCTAGATACCGCGATTCTAAGGTCCCTGGCATGATCGGCTACTCCGTCCATAGCCTCTGGGCTTGAAAAATAGAGATAAACGAAAAAACGCCATAGGCGCTATGGTAAAATAACACCAATGACAGCTGGTGTCCTGATGAAAAATGGCTTATGTAATGCATTTCTACACAAAATGTTAGTAATAAATCGATGAGGTTGCCAAGATTATTGTACTTAGTACACCCATACTGTTTGTTTAGGCCCTACCAACCACTCTCTGCAAACAAACATCAACTGGTTGGTTTGCTATTCTATAGGGAGCCACCTAACAAGGAAGTACATACAGTGCCAACTTTATAATCATTCACTGGGTTAGCCGGCTATTACAGCCTCAGCTGAATAACTCTTCCCCCTGCTGAATGACTATTAGGTATACAGTGTATCGGCTACATTATGCCAACATTAATACTGTGGAGGCTGTATGCTTATAAGGCGGAATGTTTACTCAGCCTGCTACTGATACTCTGTAAGGCTTACACTAACATTATAGTTTGAAATATAAAAATAACTGCTTATTATCTGTATTGGGTTAATCACTGTGGCATTCAAAATGTTTTGTTAGGTGAATGACATTTAGTGGCTAAGATTATTCTCTGTCAGATTCCCTTCACACCATAGGCAAACATTGTTGAGGCTGAGGGAATTTACTTTAGTTTACTCTACTGAGTCATTCAGCTGAATGGATTTGAGCAATTGCCAAATTACAGAGTGGGATCTCTCTCTGACCATAGATAAATAACACTTCCCTTCTGAACAAAGGTAAACATTGTTGAGGGAACTTACCTTTGATTGACGACTTCCGACTTGCTTAATGGCGTCTTGACGCCGTCTCTAGTCAGGAACCGAGAGGTTCATTACTGTAAGAATTGTTGGCTGATTGACTGGCTGACTGGCTAATCTATAGCCAAAACTACTCTAACGATTTTGATGAAATTTTCACAGCGGCTGGATACCGCGATTCTAAGGTCCCTGGTATGTTCCGCTATTTCGTCCATGAGCCGTGGGCTCGAAAAATAGACATAAACGAAAAAACGCCATAGGCGCAATGGTAAAATAACACCAATAACAGCTGGTGTCGTGATGAAAAATGGCTTATGTAATGGATTTCTACACAAGGCTTAGTATAAATCGATGAGGTTGCCAAGATTATTGTACTCAGTACACCCATACTGTTTGTTTAGGCCCTGTCAAAGCAAATATAAACTGGTTGGTTTAGTTTGAAATCTATTATTGCCTCAGCTGAATAACTCTTCCCAATGCATTCTAGTTGAGTATCCAAGTTTCTCCCTCTGCTAATGTAAGCTGAATGACGGTTTAGTATGCAGTAGTGTGTTGGCTACATTAATGCCAACATTATTGCAAAATGTTTTATTGTTGGATTACTCTGTCAGTCTCCCCTTCAGAACATTGTATAGGGAATTTACTTTAGTTTACTCTACTGTGCCATTCAGCTGAATGGATTTGAGCGATTGCCAAGTTACAGAGTTGGATCATTCTCTGACCATAGGCAAAGACATCAAATCTTTTTAAAAAGATACTTTTTCCATGTTTTTTTTTCTGACCAAAAATTTCAAAAAAAAATTTTTGTAGCCAGTACTGCCAATCGATTCGCCATCAAAAATAACGCAAAAAATTTTTTTTGCAAAATTTTAAATTACTGTAAATTTTTGGCGACTGGGGGGGGGTCAATTTTTTTCGATCCGCTATAACTCCGGAACGCTTTGTCCAAATTCGATGGGGTTTTTATTTTTCAACTTAATTCGACGTCCTCTTTAGGCCTATCCATTTTTCGAAACCCCAAACAGCACCGTTCAAAAATTAATTTTTTCTAGTTCTAGAATTTTACAAATTTCAAAAAAGTTGCAGTATTTTATTAATGCCTTTACGGAATTTGATAGCGTTTTTGATTTTTATATTAAACGCAATATCCTGAATCTCACTAGCCTAGTTTCGCGTCACCAATGCCAATACTTTATACTTTTTGAGGAAAATTTTTCTAGAATAATTTTTATTTAATTACATTTATCGCGATTTCTTATTACTGGTTGCACATGAATTGATGGAGTTTTCAATTTATTAACTAAACACGATATCGCGCATCGCACCAGCGTGGTTTCGAAATTCCAAAACGAGGTCTTCACTAGTTGCATGTCGTTTTTGTTCTAGAATTGAGCAACTAATAATTGATTGAATTTATTAATAATTATTGTATGAAATATGATTGTATTTTTACATAATGATTAGTTCTATATTTATTCTCGTTGTCTCTTTTATTTAAAATAAAAAGTCGGTTCCTTATCGGGCCGCTAGGCCCGTCACTAGTTAGGAACCGAGAGGTTCATTACTGTAAGAATTGCTCGAGACTGGCTGGCTGGCTGGCTGGCTGGCTGGCTGGCTGACTGACTGATCTACAGCCAAAACTACTCTAACGATTTTGATGAAATTTTCACAGCGGCTGGCTGACCTGATTCTAAGGTCCCTGGCATGATCGGCTACTCCGTCCATAGCCTCTGGGCTCGAAAAATAGAGATAAACGAAAAAACGCCATAGGCGCAATGGTAAAATAACACCAATGACAGCTGGTGTCCTGATGAAAAATGGCTTATGTAATGCATTTCTACACAAGGCTTAGTAATAAATCGATGAGGTTGCCAAGATTATTATACTTAGTACACCCATACTGTTTGTTTAGGCCCTACCAACCACTCTCTGCAAAGCAAACATTAACTCGTTGGTTTAGTTTGAAATCTAGTATTGCCTCAGCTGAATAACTCTTCCCAATGCATTCTAGGGGAGTATAAAAGTTTCTCCCTCTGCTAATGTAAGCTGAATGACTTAAGTACACAGTGTGTTGGCTACATTAATGCCAACAATATTGCAAAATGTTTTATTGTTGGATTACTCTCTGTCAGTCTCCCCTTCAGAACATTGTATAGGGAATTTACTTTAGTTTACTCTACTGTGCTATTCAGCTGAATGGATTTGAGCGATTGCCAAGTTACAGAGTTGGATCATTCTCTGACCATAGGCAAAAGACATCAAATGTTTTTAAAAAGATACTTTTTCCATGTTTTTTTTTTCTGACCAAAAATTTCAAAAAAAAATTTTTCGTAGCCAGTACTGCCAATCGATTCGCCATCAAAAATAACGCAAAAAATTTTTTTTGCAAAATTTTAAATTACTGTAAATTTTTGGCGACTGGGGGGGTCAATTTTTTTCGATCCGCTATAACTCCGGAATGCTTTGTCCAAATTCGATGGGGTTTTTATTTTTCAATTTAATTCGATGTCCTCTTTCAGCCTATCCATGTTTCGAAACCCCAAACAGCGCCGTTCAAAATTTAATTTTTTCTAGATTCTAGAATTTTACAAATTTCAAAAAAGTTGCGGTATTTTATTAACGCCTTTACAGAATTCGATAGCGATCAACTTAATTCGATGTCCTCTTTCAGCCTATCCATGTTTCGAAACCCCAAACAGCGCCGTTCAAAAATTATTTTTTTCTAGTTCTAGAATTTTACAAATTTCAAAAAAGTTGCAGTATTTTCATTAACACCTTTATGGAATTCGATAGCGTTTTCGATTTTTATATTAAACGCAATATCCTGAATCTCACTAGCCTAGTTTCGCGTCACCAATGCCAAGACTTCATACTTTTTGAGGAAAATTTTTCTAGAATAATTTTTATTTAATTACATTTATCGCGATTTCTTATTACTGGTTGCACATGAATTGATGGATTTTTCAATTTATTAACTAAACACGATATCGCGCATCGCACCAGCGTGGTTTCGAAATTCCAAAACGAGGTCTTCACCCGAATGGAGCCGAGTTGAGCCCAATCAAGCCGAGCAAGCCAGACTGAGCCGAGTCAAGCCCAATCGAGTCGAGTCGAGCCCAATAGAGCCGAGTTGAGCCCAATCAATCCTAGTCGAGCCCAATTGAGCGGGACCAAGCCAAATCGAGCCCAATCGTGCCAGACTGGGCCAATTTGAGCCAAATCGAGCCGAGTCAAGCCCAATCAATCCCAATCAATTGAGTCGAATCGAGCCCAATTGAGCCAAGTCGAGCCGGACCGAGCCGAGTCAAACCCAATCGAGCCGATTGAGCCGAATAAAGCTGAGTCGACTCAGACCGAGCCGAGCAGAACCCAATCGAGCCGAGTTGAGCCGTGTCACGCCAAATTGAGCCGGACTGAGTCGAGTCGAGACCAATCAAGCCGAGTCGAGCCCAATCGAGCTGAGTCGAGCCGGACAGAACCGAGTTGAGCATAATCAAGCCGAGTCGAGCCAGACTGAGCCGAGTTAAGCCCAATCGAATCGAGTCAAGCTCAATAGAGCCGAGTCGAGCCCAATCAAGCCTATTTGAGCCCAATTGAGCCAAGTTGAGCCAAATCGAGCCGAGTCAACCCCAATCAATCCCAATCGAGCCGATTCGAGCCCAACCGAGCTGAGTCGAGACGAATCGAGCCGATTGAGCTGAGTCGAGTCGAGCCCAATCAAGCCGAGTCGAGCCCAATCGAGCCAAACCGAGCCGATCAAGCCAAGTCGAACTGAATCGGGCCCAATCATGCCAGACCGAGCCGAGCTCGTTGTCTCTTTTATTTGAAATGAAAAGTCGGTTCCTTATCGGGCCGCTAGGCCCGTCACTAGTACAGCAGATAATTGGTTTTACATGCTGGGGCGGCATAAGCTAAGAGCCATTACACATGCTATGCCATTACTTTGTTAGTGGTCTGTCGCTGTCGGCACCCCAAGCTAATAATATACAGCAAATAGCACTGAGACCGCTGACTCCTATGACATAATTTGTTGTGACTCGAATCAATTATTTCTCCTTACAAGGAGGCAACGTATTTCCCACTTGTGGCCAGCCAGAAGGCCACAATGTCAACTGATATAATAATACCAAGGGATATTCTTATATTACCCCCCCCCCCCCCCCCCCCCCCCCTTTAGAAAAATGCTTTTGTTTGAGAAAATTTGGAATGTGGATCTTTAATATATATAGGCCTATATATTATTTTTTTTCTCATTTCACGTGGAAAGTATTTCAGTCAGTATGCTTTCATATGGCCTCCCCCTCGGTACGCTAGTACCCCCCCCCCCCCCCCCCATTCTAATGTATTGTAGCCATCCACCCAACACATTGCGTAACTCAGAATTAAACTCCACACAGCCCCTACCCGCCCTTGCTTTCATTACCACCACACCGCCAAGTGGAGATTCAATTGCGGCTGTTATTTTCTGATAATCGCTGTAAATTATTATAACCTAGGCTTTAACTGGTTTAAATAACGGCTATAGCTTACAAACCTATGGTATGATATGGAAGTGGTGTCCTATGTGCTCTGCAGACATCCTACAGAGCACATGGAGCATTACACACACAGAGAGCAGAGAGAGAGAGAGAGAGAGAGAGTTAGGGCTGCTTGATTGACACACAGCTCAGTGGGAGTCTAGACTTTGAAGTGCAGCGCCTTTGGTAGAACTCAATGGCAGGATTTATAAGCCTGATACATTTCAATATTTGATCAAACTTTGATCAATGTTTGATCAAAGTTTGATCAATGTTTGATCAAAGGAATGCTTTTTGAGAGCGGGACTGTATACGTGTTTTAGCGGACATGGTAAGGCAAAAAACCCGCAATACGGCAAATACTTTTACACAGCTTAGCCGTGATGATTCAGATTACGACATCTAACAGCTGGTTGCTTAAATGGAAACAGCCATTGGACGCATGGTTCTTTGTTTGGCTTCAGCCAATCAGAGCGATTCTCTCTGTCGATGTGGAGCTTTGAGCCGATCATACTGGGATTGTTCAGTCTTACAGTTTTTTACTGATACTTTGTTGTTATTGCTGTCTAAGCCAGAAACAACGGCTCTAGAAAGAAACATTAGTAGGCTTAAGATTATAGAGCGTATGACTGTTATCGGTTCATAACAACTCACATATCGGTCCATATCAGTGCATATCATATCTTAACCTACCGTCTTAATGTTTTTACTGTTGTCATATCTTATATCAGTGGATTGAATATTATTTGGAGAACATTTATAAAGAACCCAAATTTCCCAATTTTCTTGATACACTACAGGTTAGAGAGGCGGGTTATATATATAGCGATTGCGACTTGTATTATTGTGGTGTGTATTGAATTTAATGCTATTTGATAAGCCCTACATGAGTACGTTGCTATTCTCTTTATATATGATAAAATTCATTGACGGTCGGCAAATTAGTGAGCAGTGTTGTGTGTTACCGGTAGTGTGCATGATTGTGGCTGATAACTAAGCATTTCCTAAAGAATGCGCCTCATACGTGAATCATAAGCCTTACCGACTTACCGTTGTGATTAGTATAAGTCATATCTCTGTTTACTTAGATAGAGCGCCACGTCCAAAAGGAACTGTTAATATTTCCCGAAAGTGAATAATATTAGTCAGAAATTAATTATTAACGATCAATCGAATAATACAATACAATAAGCTTCACTGCAATAATAATCTAAGCCGACAGAATCCAGTCTCCCGGGATTATCCAGCGGGTGAATGGACGCGCACTAGGCTGGCTTCTGCTAATGTTGTGTTTATAGGTATTAAATATTTGTCTTCTTCTAAAGTATATTTATAAACCAAAAGACATATAAATTTTGGCAGGTTAAACTGCTAAAGGTCTTCAAAAGCGCGTACAATAACAGTCATTGACTTTATTGCAGTAAGCAATAAAGTTGAAAGTACCAGTCAACCGGTAAACCTGAACCGGTACTTCTGTAGGTCAGTAGGCCCAACTGCCAGAACCGGTACTGCCGTAGGTCCGTAGGTCCAACTGCCAGAACCGGTACTTCTGTAGGTCTGTAGGCCCAACTGTCCTAACCGGTACTTCCAGTATAAGTACATTAGTATTATTTCGATTGTGATCTATTGTATATTGTAGGCTGCCAGGGGAATAGGGATTGATCACCCCTCATTCTTTTGTATAGTTTACTTATTTCTGTCAGTTTTATTTACATGTAAGTTAATATTGAGCTGAAGACGTGTAAGTCTGCTCAGATTGTTCAGATAATTGTAGGCGGACTGTTGTCAGATTGTTGTTGGGTTTGGAGAGATTACGGCGTGTGTAGAGTTTGTCTGATAGAGTGCCGTTAGTAAGTTGGGGCAGCCATATGCTGCAAGGTCAATCCCCTCTTAAAGAATAAGTCGTACTACCGTGTTAGAACGCATACTAACTAACTATTTCAGAATCTGCATATACTGTAGTTTATTTAGGCTTGATCGTAGTCTGCCAGCGTTTTAGCCTGTGTTTGTTTGTGTGGTCTGTTCAGGTACCGTAATAGTTATTACTCAGATATTTTGTAGGCTGGATTGTTGTCTAGCTATTATTAGGTCTGAAGAGATTGCTGTGTGTGTAGAGTTTGTCTGATAAAGCTCCGTTAGTAAGTTGGGGCAGCCATAGCGGTAAGGTCAATCCCCTCTTAAAGAATAAGTCGTACTACCGTGTTAGAACGCATACTAACTAACTATTTCAGAATCTACACGTATGGTAGTTTATTTAGGCTTGGTGGTAGTCTGCCAGCGTTTTGGTTTGTATTTGTTTGAGTATTCTGTACGGGTAGCGTAATATTTATTATTCAGAGTTTATGCGATTATTCGCAACATTCATGTCCCCAAGTTTATTCCTACAGTAATTGTGTTTGTTACACATACCGTTATAGTTAAATTAACCCCGGTACTACACGGGCTGCTTGGCGTAGGTAAAGACTGGTGACTTTGTGCTTCGGTCACTCCAGCAGATGCCGTGGTTCTTTTAACTGTTCAAGTATATTTAACTACTGATTATTTGTTATACCAGTACTTGTACCTAATTTAGGGTTTAGTGTACAGTGCTTTCCGAAGTAATTAGTGTGTAGGCAGTATATTTGTGTTGTAAAGTGGTTAATAGGCACGCTGGATCTGGTAGTCCGCGGTAATTAACTTCTAGGTAGGAACAATCCGTGATACATAACGTAGTACCTATAGCGATACGGTTATAGGTCGTCAGGCGGTGGTATTTTCCTATCTGGACAACGCAGTGTATTTACTACTACTTATTATTTTCAAATACCATAGTACCCTGTCCATTGTAATAACCAGAATTCTAACCCTTTGTTAGGCTGGTTTGTAGACTTCCTGTAAAATTACCCTAAAAAAAATTCGTACGTAATATTTTGTTGTGTTTAATTAGAGAATTAATCTCACCCATATCGTAAGTAATTTGTAGTATTAAGTAACTTAGGTAAATTAGAATTATCAGTTTTAGTGTCAAATAAATAGCACTTCACTGAGAGCGCACAGCTTCTGTGTAGTGACCCCAGAAATAATAACATTTATTTCAAATATTGACAAAACCCTTTTAAACGGGTATATAAATATTATAAATCAACTCAAACGATTTATAAATAGTAGGCCTGCCATACAACAACTAGGTCTCAATATCAGTTGGATTGCTGCTTAAATAACGGTAATAAAGTAAGTTAAAGTAACCAAGTAACCCTAAAATATTCAGAAATTCAATTATTCTAAAATAATTGACATACCGGTATTTACCATAGGCTTATTATATTTATTTCTATAAATTTGAGCTGAAATCATACCGGTATTCTGTAATTAATTCTAGTAATAATTATACTTATATATACTATAAGTGTCAGCTGTATACCGGTATTCACGATAGGCCTATTATATATTTATATATATTTGTGCTAAAATTATATACCGGTACTCTGTGACAAATCTAGTCTGTAATAATACTTATATATATATTATAAGCATACCGGTATTCTAATATATTATATATATATCACGCTACACTGAGTAGCAGTATCGGTAATTAATTATTAGGCTAACAGTGATACTGAATTACTAGACTTGCTTTAACTGTAATATAGCAGTAGGCATTCGACTGTACAATCAAACATGGCTGATACAAGGCAAACTCTGTCAGATAGTCTCCTAGAAACAACAGCCTGTTTCTCAGATCAAAGTGTAGAGAATCCCAGACCGAGGTCTGAAACCCCTCATACTGTAAGAAGGGCAACCCCTGCAGTGGTTGTGTCAGAACCTAGGTTGGTAGAAAAGATTTCGCAATTTGCGAAGTTAGTGAAGCGCCGTTGGTCTGCCATAGGCACTCGGGCCCAAGTCAAGCGGGATCAAGAAGAAGCTATAAAACAGCAGCAACCTCCTAGCCAAGAACCTAGTTCTCAGCGGCCCGATAGCTCCAGTAGTTCGGATACTGTTGAGCGGACGCCCGAACGCGGAGCGAAGATGGCGGATACGGTTTATGATGAGCGGCCAACCTATGAAGAATCAACCGACGCCACTTCTTCTCAAGTGGAAAGTGAGGTGGAAAGCGAAGTGGAAAGTGAGGTGGAAAGCGAAGTGGAAAGCGAGGTGGAAAGCGAAGTGGAAAGCGAGGTGGAAAGCGAAGTGGAAAGCGAATTAACATCAGCAGAGAAGCCGCGAACTAGAGACGCTATCGACATTTATTTGTCCGACTATCAGCGATTCCTATGAGACGAAGAGTTGAGGAGACGGCTGTCTGGACTTTCCCCTAATAGTGAAGGAACCAAGCTTGTGTTGGACTCAATCGATGCCGAAATGTTAGCTGCAAACCAAGCTGAATGTGATGAAAAACTCCGCCTCATTAGAGTCCGAGAAGAACAAGTAAAGAAAGAACGGATAGAGAAAAGAAGGGTGGCAGCAGCAGCGGCGGCAGAAGCAGAAGCCGAAAGAAAAGCAGCGGCGGCAGAAGCAGAAGCCGAAAGAAAAGCAGCAGTGGCAGAAGCAGAACGGAGAGCTTCTGAGGAGACTATCCAACTGGAGTTGGAAAATCTGCAAGAGACGCAAGACAGTATAAATAAACAGTTTACTGCTAATCAAATGCAGATGATGAGAAAATCTACTCCCAAGCGCCAGGGATACACATCCTCGGAGGAAGGCGAGACCACCGATCCTGAAGGCGGAGGAAATAGATCTCGTCTAAGCAGGCGTAGAAAAACATCTCACCATCATAAACTGCCTGATTTGCCCCCAGCTGTCAGAAGACAACTAGCTAGCACAGACTTAGGTAATACAGAACCCACAGAACAAATTATTCAGGTCACAAGACTCCCTACAATAGTTGATGAGCCTGAAATAATTAGGCCTGTCGTTCCCAAAGTCACTCCTGTGCTAGAGACCCCTGTACTTCCAGAGCTTAACTATAAGTTCCCTTTACACAGTACTACACTGCCTGTACCCGGTGGAACAGTCCATGCAAACACCCCTGTCCTGAGCATTGAGAGAGGAATCAAAGATTTGTCTCCCGTCGTCCCGCGTCAGCCCGCTACAATGTTGGCGACTCCCGCTTCGGCGGTTGAGTGGGTAGAGGAGGGACGGCGGGGGATGAACCTCCTGCTCGGACAGATGCAGGAGACTGTCCACCAGCTTAAGGGAACAGTAAGGGAAGGTAGGGCAGAGTTGCAAGAAGTGCAGCAAAGTATCGCGCTGGAACGCGACAAATTAGTCAATATACAAAAGGGCATACCAATACCCCCTGTAACATTGTATCAACCTGTTAGGTCTGAAGTATTACATGCGCAAGGTGTGGAGCCTACACGCATCTATACTGCTAGTGAAGTAGAAACCCCTATAGCAAACCCTATTAAGGGTGATTATAGACCTGTTATTAATGATATTCCTTATAGACCTGATAATGATCCGAGAAATTTATATACCGATAATTCGATATTAAATAACACGATGGCCCAAGAAAGCTTTACGCGTCAGATGGCTAGAACAGAAGCCCGCCAAGCGGTCAAAGTGGGAGAGATCGTCAAATTCAATGGAGATGAGATGAAATGGTTACCTTTCAACGAATATTACAAAGATAGCATACAGAACTCTGTACTATCTAACGGAGAGAAACTTAGATTCCTCATCAAGTGCTTGGAAGGACCTCCCAAGTTAATGGCGTTAAAGTTTATTGGACATCCAGATGGATTAAGACAAGTTTGGGATACATTAAACATCAGGTATGGTAACAAGGATAACATAGCTAAGTATTTGTATGCAAAATTAGTAGCCCCCCGACACTTCCTTAGTAGCGGGATTATAGAGTTTTCCGATGAAATTCAGGAAATCTGTAGACAATTGGACTGGTTAGGTAAGTCTCATGAATATCAGAGTTCCATGGTTATTGGAGCCGTAGTCTCTACTTTACCAAAGGGTGGAGTATGTACGCGCTGGGACAAGAAAGTGTTGTACATGAATGAACAACAACGACGAAGCCCTACCATGGCTGATCTCATGTCCTTCTTAGATAGTGAAGTAAAATTACAACTCATAAAGCAGTCCAGAGAGAAAACATCGGAAAATAAGGTAAGTGAGAAACCCGTTTCTAGGAGAAGGATAATACCAGTGTGTTATACTGACGACGGCGAAAGCCAAGCTTCTCAAGAAGAGGACAGCGGGAAAGACACAGCAAAATCTTACTATGACAACAAGACCTATAAAGACGTAAGTAAATACAAGTCTCGAACCAGTGACAGGAGAGAACAGGTAACAACAACTCCTCCTACGTCTCCTAAGAGAATTCACGGAAGAAAGCCCGAAGAAAGAACGAGAGTGCATAACGTTACCCAAGGTAAGGTGAGTAACATCAAACCAAAATGTGCGCTGTGCGACGGGCCCCACCGTTTGAGTGCGTGTGCTGAATTTCTAAAGAAATCCCTTGTAGACAGATGTACAGTCCTGTGGAATAAGCGGTTATGCTATAATTGCCTCAGATCAGGACACCAACGGCGAACCTGTTACTCCGACATAAAGTGTGCAAAGTGTGGCGCGAAACATCACATCTTGTTACACAGTGAGTTCGAACGAAACAACCAGAGTCAGGTAAGTGAGCCCGAACTACATGTCCAATTCAGTGATGTAAATGACACTGATCAAGAATCTGAGATGGAAGGATTCTATACTGACGAATTCTCCGACGCCAACGAATCCTGTTACCTAATCAATACCGCGGTGTATCGAGCACTTACTTACGAAAAAGACACCACCAATGAGTTTCCCCCAACTACTTTTGACAAACAACCATCTTGGAAAACTCCAACTTCCAATGTAGGAATCAGAGAATTTCCTGTAGTGCAAGTAAGAGTTCACGGACCAAACCACAGTTACATAGTGAATGCCCTCCTTGACTCCGGCAGCACAGGAACATTCATAGATCAAGAATTAGCCGAAGACATCTTTGCTGGACAACCCAAATTCCGGACAAAATTGAATATGTCAGGAATCATGCAGGTTTGGAAATCTACCCTAACGGCAGATTACTATGTAGGTGTGTTGTCCACTCCCCAGGATAAATCAGGATCACAAGGTATCAGGTCGGTAAAAATGGTGGCTATAAAGAACTTCGCTACTACTCAAGCAGACCTATATAATTGGGACGAAGATGAGAGCATCCAACATCTTAAGGTACCTCGATTCCAAACAGATTATTCTGGAGTGCAAATACTCATCGGCCAAAACGCGCATGAGGCGCTCGAGACATTGGAGAAACGGCCTGCTCAACCGCAGCCACTACAAACCTATGCAGTAAGAACTAGAGTAGGTTGGTACTTCACTGGCCCTTCCCGTAGAACTCTCAAAGAGAGATTACCTCAACAACAGGTATACCAAGTAAAGGAATGGGAAGTGGAGAGCAGTGATGTAGACGATCCAACTGAGGGAACACCATACACCTCAGATAATGACGATATTAACTCCAATATAGATCAATGGAGACATTGCCTTGGGACGATTAATCCAGCCGACATCGTTTCCAGAGGAGCAACTCCTCAAGAACTAATAGATACTCCAGGCTGGTTAGGTGGATCCGACTTCTTAAGTAAAGAAGAAGAAGAATGGCCTCCTCATCTTACCCCGGCGGAGATTAGACAGGCCAAGGGAGCGGAGAAAGTAACACAACAACTCAATCGCCCAGCTGGTCGTTTATGTTTACTGGAAAGAGACCGAAAACTGTCCGGAAACTATGGAAGGCAAGATACTCTTCCTACGACTACTTCCCTAATCCGACAAATATCTAGGGACTCCATAACGTGATAGCATGTGGAGTGGGCGTGTGACTATATCATTTTATATTTGTTTTTATTTTATATTTATGTATGTATTATTATGTAATTTTATTATAATCGTTTTCTTTAATTTTATTTAGTAGAATGTTATTTTAGTGATTATTTAGTAGATTAGTGCAATATATTAGTGTTTATTACGTATGTAATTACTTATAATATATATTTAGTGCGACGGCGAGAAATAATTATTTTTCTCTTTCCTTACTGTCCGTATCATATTATAAATACGTGACTACAGTAAGATGAAATGTCCGTACTTATTAAAGTACAATAAAGCTCCTACTATATTCAAGTATTATTGGTAGGCAGAGTATTAGGAATGCAAAGTTCAGATCCTCGTGTCTCGGCTAAACCAAGCTCTGGGTAGACCTTGGAAACGACTTGCCTCTTCACACTGACATTGCTTCGTGCGATATTGCTCTTCTACCTTATATTAAATAATACATATAGTAGCGTGATGTCCATATAACAGTAGCGTAAAACGCAAATAAATCTGTTAAACTTTTGACCATCTGTAATTCTAGTCGATTAAGATATCGCGGCACCCACCGATATACTTGAAAGACAAAATTCTAGAATCAGTGGTTAACGTCCCCAGACAAGTTCTGGAATAAATCGGTGCCCATCTTAAATATTAATTTAATATTTATTAAAATCTGTAAAATTCAGATCCGTTAACAATTCTAGTCGATTAAGATATCGTAGCACTTACCGATACTCTTAAAAGACAAATTTCATAGAATTAAGGATCCTATGTCCCCAGACCTGCTCTGGAATCAAATTGTGTCAATTTTAACATCAAATAATAAAATTCACGGGAATAAATTTAAATTCATATTTTAAATAAATTTCATAAATTGTCATTTTGTACAATTTATAACATTCCCAAAATTCTATTAATTAATAGATCATGGGAGCGGAGATTCATCCTATTGAGTGTATTAGAGTGCGAGAATCTCCAACATATAGTCAATAGCCGATAAAATTAATAAAATCATGCATAAAGAGGATATTGACAATTAAAGAATTATTATTAAATAGCATCCCAGATCTGTATGCATGAGAATTACCCTAATTCTACCGCTAGCATTCCATAATGTCACCATCGCAACACCCACGCTAGAATTAGAAGCAAGTTAAAAGAACAATAGAAAGCTTGTCCCATTGCATAGCATAGAGAATATAGCACACTGTTAGTATCCAAGGATACACAGTAATAACGTGACATTCTGGAAGGCACTGACTAACAGACAAATGGCCTGTATGTGTACAATTGGTGACAGTTGTGTGGAATTTGTGCGTTTGTAGGTGAATGTTACTGCTAAGGTGTGTTTACAGTAGCTAGTCGCAATTGTGAAAGTAACCCAACTCTCCTATAGAAAGAACCTAAAGTGGATTCAAGCCTTTGGGACGGACAGTGGAGTGACTTGTGCCGGTTATCGTTGTCGTACTGTTGCTACATGTTGGCGTAAACACCGCGACAACGGTACATCGGCGCTGAGGATCCCACTGTCCGGGGGCAAAGAGAGGTAGGCAGTGACGTCCGCTCGCCTAAACATAAACTCATTTCGATATTAACAAACTCAGATAGCAGATATGACGGAGTTGATAGAAGATGATCTTGGTATCAGGGAGTGATATACTCTACCTTTGCAAGCATTTATGGATAGCTTGATACGCGGTGAAACCGATCCAACCATTACGGAGGACGATGGTCGTTATATCGAACCGCCGATGTCCCAAGAGCAACTTACGCGTGAATTGGACTAGCGAAAATTCACCGCTCGCTATACGCATCGTAATAGTACGGATATGGACTTCCTAACTACCGGCCATCCTATCGATTTACCTGATACGGACGATGTAGACACCGAAAGGGAAATGGTTCTATTTAAATATCATACCCAGCGGAGTCGTAACGATAAACCGAGAATAGATCACGAAAATTCTATTCGTAACAGACTGGGAAGACGAACCAATATGCCTAGAATCTGAGGAGATTCAGCCTAGCGCGCCCGGAACAGCGACAACGATTACATCCTAGAATGGTATCAAGGTCCACAGTGTCTCACTGCGTACGATTATCGCCATGCCAACTATGTTTCTCGGCAACGTTGTCGGTTATGCGCATCGAGAGACCATGTTACGCCCATGGACACAAACGTCCACTGTTCCTATTTCCACGAACAACCGGCGATGGAAATTTATTGCGCGTATTGCAGATTTAATAATTTGCATATTTTTGCGGTTTGACCTCAATTTATGACTCAATGTCACCATTGTCAACTAAAGGGACACGCCAGTTTCGATTGCCCTTTTAATCGCGATTTGGAAAGCGTAGATGAAATGATCACACTACGTTACATTAGAGCTTGGGAAGCGAAGGCTGATTTACATCGTGAATCGCGCCATCGCTATTATCCTGGACGCGCTTACGAAGGAATTTATGCGTTCCATCCTTATCTATTCGCTTCTGTCGAACAGAAATCACGCATATCGAGTTACAGGAAGTATATCGACGGCCTTACGAATACCGAGCCCGCGAACGCGAGTTGGAAAGGACCATTAAACCCCGGAGGTTTCTAGCTGCCTATAGTCCACCCACGGCCCTCGTTCAGACCACTCGTAAAGGACCCGTAAGAGCGGCTGTCTTAAAACGCGCTCTCAAAGCCGTTAGACCCCTCTCCCCCGACGTTGATGTCAATCAACCCGGCACTTCGACTGGCGGATACACCGACCATAATTCTACACCCTCTGATGCAATCATATTGCACCCTTCACCCAGGAGTTATAGTCCTCCTTGTAAAGTGGCTCGCCCCAAAGAGAAAAGGACTCTGGCTAGCTTTAAAAAACTGCGTAAACGCCGTCCGCGCAAGAAAGACTAACTGTTTAGAGTATTTACGTATATTAGAAACTGTGATTTTGTATATTTCATAGACTCAAATCCCATTTTCTGGGAGCGGTGTAAAAGCTTCTGTGGGATATAACTGGCCCCTTTGCTTCGCAATCCAGTTTCCCCCCAGGCGCTGGAATACTCTAAAAAAGGTTCTCTAACTGTATATATATTCCCCTCGCCCGCAAGGTACCGTTACAGGTGTTTTAACGGACATAAAAGTCATTCTGCTATATACGTGTTTTAGCGGACATGGTAAGGCAAAAAACCCGCAATACGGCAAATACTTTTACACAGCTTAGCCGTGATGATTCAGATTACGACATCTAACAGCTGGTTGCTTAAATGGAAACAGCCATTGGACGCATGGTTCTTTGTTTGGCTTCAGCCAATCAGAGCGATTCTCTCTGTCGATGTGGAGCTTTGAGCCGATCATACTGGGATTGTTCAGTCTTACAGTTTTTTACTGATACTTTGTTGTTATTGCTGTCTAAGCCAGAAACAACGGCTCTAGAAAGAAACATTAGTAGGCTTAAGATTATAGAGCGTATGACTGTTATCGGTTCATAACAACTCACATATCGGTCCATATCAGTGCATATCATATCTTAACCTACCGTCTTAATGTTTTTACTGTTGTCATATCTTATATCAGTGGATTGAATATTATTTGGAGAACATTTATAAAGAACCCAAATTTCCCAATTTTCTTGATACACTACAGTTTAGAGAGGCGGGTTATATATATAGCGATTGCGACTTGTATTATTGTGGTGTGTATTGAATTTAATGCTATTTGATAAGCCCTACATGAGTACGTTGCTATTCTCTTTATATATGATAAAATTCATTGACGGTCGGCAAATTAGTGAGCAGTGTTGTGTGTTACCGGTAGTGTGCATGATTGTGGCTGATAACTAAGCATTTCCTAAAGAATGCGCCTCATACGTGAATCATAAGCCTTACCGACTTACCGTTGTGATTAGTATAAGTCATATCTCTGTTTACTTAGATAGAGCGCCACGTCCAAAAGGAACTGTTAATATTTCCCGAAAGTGAATAATATTAGTCAGAAATTAATTATTAACGATCAATCGAATAATACAATACAATAAGCTTCACTGCAATAATAATCTAAGCCGACAGAATCCAGTCTCCCGGGATTATCCAGCGGGTGAATGGACGCGCACTAGGCTGGCTTCTGCTAATGTTGTGTTTATAGGTATTAAATATTTGTCTTCTTCTAAAGTATATTTATAAACCAAAAGACATATAAATTTTGGCAGGTTAAACTGCTAAAGGTCTTCAAAAGCGCGTACACCATCCATTAGGATCATATAACTTAGAAGTCAAGCACAAAACAACATGTTTTGTAACAATATCTGGAGAAACAATGTCTAGGGTGGTAAATCCAATAACATCAGTATTTGTATCCCATAATAACCCAAATAAGGATATAGTAGTATTTGTGACTTTGGGACCATTGTTATCTTTGTTGATAATTTGTTGTAATTTAGGTGAATTAGTGACCCATTGTTTTAATGGGAATCCACCAGCAATGAGAACATCGCAGCATTTGCGATAATAAGATATCAAACTGTCTTCGCTTTCATCAGTAGCCTGAAGGTTATCTACATAGATATTGTCAATAATACGTTTGGCTAAAGTGATTTCATCATTTGATTTTATTAGAGTAGATTTCAAATGGTGTCGTATTGTTGCGTTGAGTAGAAATTGAGAGCATGTAGCCCCAAACAACACTACACGGAATCTGTAAACATCCCATGGGCTAGACTCATCTTCTGGATTACTGGGCCAAAAGAATCGAGTAACATTACGATCGACTTCTTCAACTCCAATCTGGAGGAATGCTTTCTCTATATCAGCTACTGACGCCCATTTATTACAGCGAATTTTCATTAATAATGATACCAGCATTTGACTTAATGATGGACCAGTATATAGGCAGTCATTAAGACTCGGTTTATGTGGTCCTGAGCGTGCAGAACAATCAAAGACAACTCTTAATGGGGTTGTAGAAGATGTTGGCTTCATGACCCCATGATGAGCAAGGTAATGTACTTGATGAACATTATTTGATAAATTGATAGAATCTAGTGGTACCTTCTCAATAAATCCACGTTCTAGTTGATTCATAATCACATTATGATAACAACGTAGGAGTTCAGGTATTTTCCTGAGTTTGGACAATGTACCATATAAACGCTTGCGAGCTAACTGTATATTTGTAGGCAGAACTGGGGCATCAGATCGCCATGGGAACTTTACTACATAATGACCATTTTCAAATCGTATAGATTGCTCAAAATTAAGAATAGTTGCTTCATGCAATAGATCTGGGTCTTCATAATTTATGCCAATTGCATCTAGACTCCAAATTCGATCGAAGGCAATCTCTACATTCATTTCGGGGTTGGTATGCTCTTCAGGTCCAATGTCTGAAGTTGAGGTAAAACTACAGTAGACAACCAGCTATAATATCCCCTAAATTCGAAGGTATACAATATAAACCATCATAGATTTTTTTTGCATAAATAAATGAGAAAAAATGATCTACACCAATCAGCAGACCTAGATCTGGAATATCATCTCCTCCTCGTGGATCAGCCAAGGAGAAACCTTGGAGCTTAAGGGTTTCAATAAGTTCGTCCCTACCAGTGGTATGTAGACGATGTAGAAGTGTGTCCACTACAAGTGCATTAACCAGGACTGGACCATCAGATGTAGCCACGCTGAATTGTACAATGTCATAGTAGACTTCTGTACCTGGCCCATTTATGCCATCAATAGACATCAGAATGCGCCGAGAGGTGCATAAATTAAGTGCATTTGCTATTTGTCGCAATATAAATGAACGTTGTGAACCAGGGTCTAGTAATGCCCTTACTTCATGGGTACCAGGAGGACCATCTCTTGTTGAAGTTCCAACTATGATTGGCGCAATAGCCGAGAAAAGTAAAGCAGATGAAACACCTGATGCTATAGTTGAAGCAGTCATCTGAGATTCTCCTGATTTTATATTGGTTGTACGACGTTTAAAGTGAAGCGCTGTGTGATGTCGTTTATGACATATACTACATCTATATTTACTTGGACATCTACTAGCAGTATGTCCAGGCTTTAAACAATTAGTACAAGCATTGAGCTCTTTAGCACGAGCATGTCTCAGCTCAGCTGTTGAATAGCGGTCACATTTATTTGCGAAATGTGAACTTCTGCATAAGAAACAGGTAGGTAGGACTATATTACTACCACCTTGTTTAGAAGGAGCTGTATCATTGGTAGCAGTAACCAATGAACCTGCAGTACTTGACCCAGCACTGGAAGGATGGTGAAAAGTTGAATTTACCTGAGATTTGTGATCTGCACTAGAACGACCAAGTAAATTTGAACTATAAGTATGTGGTGCTGACGACTCAGCAGCATGTAGTTGCTCAATCTCCTCCCTAAGTGCACCACGTAAGTCGTCTAATGACCAATGTGTTGATTTCGCAGCACGATTAATGTTGCTGCGAATTTTAGCCGGAAGTTTGCGTACAATAAGTTCTGCATAAACGTAACCAGCATCATCAATGTTATAACCCAATGCCTTTATACCACGGACTTGTGCTTCATAAGTGGCACGGAATAATGCTAGATCAGCTACTGTAGGTTTAGGTGATGACAGGTCAAATATTGTATTTAAACGTGCACGAAGTATAACTTCTTTTCTACCATAAGTATTCTTTAACAACATTACAGCTTCGTTATAGTCTTCATTTGTGCGTTGGAAGTTATCAACTAAGCGCGCAGCTTCACCAATTAGTTGTAGTACCAGCAATATCTTGGTGTTTATTTACAGCATCAACAAATCTGTCCCAAAAATTGGGCCAGTCTATAGGGTTGCCAGAAAATGTTGGCAACTTTAAACTTGGTAGCTTTTGCTGTCTAACTCGACCAATTTGATTATCATTAAGCATAGATGAATCATGATTGGTTGATCTGTCATTACGTCCTTCGCATTAGGGAGGACTTGGATTAAGGAAAGTATCAACTATACGGAGTGCTGATGACATTCGACGGTCATCTCGACAATTTTTGTCGATTTCTGAAACTACCTCAGTCTCAGTGGGGATAGGCTTAAAATGTGTTCATTTAAATCTAGAATCTTAGATTGTTGGTCTCGCAATGATGTAGTAACATCGATAATGTGATCTACATCAGGGTTTTCGATAGCTATCTTTGCATCAGCATCAACAAACAATAAAGGATATAGCTCATCTAACAACTTAGTCACCATGGCACGGTGACCACCGCGTTTGCTCTTTAGTTTAGCTAAAGTTTCAGCCATTGAGATTTAGTTTAGGCTATATCACAGAATAATAATCAGATAATGGCTCAGTAAATTGCGTTGTGTTTATAAATTAAAATATTACTTATATTATACTGGTACTGCGTACCGGTATTCAATATTCATTATTCCAGTAGGCATATCAGTCGGGCACTTTAGCAATGCATGCCGGTATGTATATTATAGTTAGTGATGGTGATAAATTTAGGAATTTAAAATTTCGCAATTTGTAAACTTCAGAATTTGATACCGGTATAGCAGCATTATAGTTCAGTTCAATATTACTGTATTCAGTATTACCACGGGCACACTGGCTGATTACGCAAAACGGTAGACGGTACGATAATGGTAGGCTGTTGGTCAGTTAGTACCGGTATGCCCAGTCTTCAGCTTTCTGGCTTTACAGGTACACCAACATTACAGCAGTACAGTGGTCCAGGCACCAATGTGCGAAATCCAGGCCGGTTCTGTAAAAACTGTTCTTTTTCATTGTTTTAAAATCTTTCTTACTTAATAACAATAATAATAAACTGATTAGCATTTAGGTAAATATGATAATTATAGTTCAGTACATAATAATTAACGGTATAAGGCACCAGATCACGGTACCGGTAAGTATAACACAGACAGACACAGTCTGTGTATGTAAATGACTGAAAGCCAGAACAAGGCAACGACACGTCCTTCTTTAGTTGGATAGTAACAATAATATAATCAGGCAGTCAGCCATATGTATGGAAAAAATATGTGGTACTAAAATATTACTTCAATCCTAAATACAGTATAAAAATTATCTGTAATTTAGGACATGGTGGACTGTTGGTGACTTGTTGGGGATTATTATTGGTTTCGGTGAAGTGACTGGGCTGTTGTTGTTTACCACCCTGGAGTTCATGACCAGGATCCCATCATCGTCCAATTGTGGCGACAGCGCGTTGAGCTCGCTGTCTTGACGAAGGCGTTGTTGCTTGCTGACTTAGTTGCTTACCTCGTCTCCATACCCCTTCCTTTGCTCGTATCGTATCACGGCTTTGGCCGCCCCTTCCAGATCGATGGTGGGTCTCGTTTTGGTATCCTTACCAACTCCCCTGAGGAAATCTCCGAAGGCCCTCAGATATGCTACTAGCTTCTTAGTCTTATACCAGCTGGAGCTGTAACTGAGAAACCTATCTGTTGGGTTGTCGCACGACTCTCTCGGTTTTAGTTGGGTGGTGCTTCTTTAATCTCCCTCACCAATTGGCTGTATATTTCTTCCCCCTCCCATTCTTCTCCCTCCTCCTCTCCTGTCACTTCCTCTGTACCTGGGTCTACCTTCCTCATTCGTGGCCAGCTCGACATATCATTAAGGAAGTGTGGACCATGCTGCCACAACTCCTGATTTCTCAAGAAAGTGTGGCGTACAACGCCCCTCGATAGCAGATCAGCTGGATTGTCATCGGTTGGGCAGTAGTGCCACTTTTCCAGATCGGTTTTTGACCTTATCTCGTCCACCCTATTCACCACAAATATAGGATAATATGTATTCTCGTTATGCAGCCATCCTAACACAACCATGGAATCTGTCCAGGAGTACGTCTCTACTATACTTGGTATAGTGTCCACCAAGTATGCTGTTGCCCTTACTCCTAATTGCGCAGCCGGTAGCTCGAGTTTCGGCACTGATGCTAAATCTGGTGGCGTCAACCTTGCTTTACTAAATGCAAGCCTGGGCTTGTGAGCCCCCTTTCGATGTACCAAATCAAGTGCCACTCCATATGCTTCCAAGGATGCATCGGAAAACATATGTAGTTCCAAATTGGTCAGGTTTCCGTCCGGGAAATATACACGTGACATATTATACGTTCCCATCTCCTCATATCCCATCCATTTGTCCCATTGTCTACTTATCTCCACCGGGACCTCTGCGTCCCAATCGTCTTTCAACTTATACACCTTCTTACATATTCTGTTTCCCAGTGACATAGACACAGGATGCTAGACATAGGGGATCGTAAATCCTCACTATGTATGACACATAGCCTCGTTTAGTATGGATTCCAGCACCCTCTTGACTTAGTTGATACTCCAACTTATCTGTCTCCAGGTTCCATACAATCCCTAGCGCCTTCTGCTGCGACTCCATCCTCTTTTCCGCCATAATCTGCCGCTTCACCATTGTAGGCTTATCCATCTTCGTATCTGGTTGTTTATCTTATATGACCTCCATAAAATCTTTAGAGTTGAATTGGAATTTTGTGAGGTTGAATCCAGATCCTTTTAGGATGTTTCGAACCTCGTGCCCTATGTCGAGTATCTCTTCAACAGTTTTCCCAGATCCCATCCCATCGTCCACATAGAATCCGCATCGAATCATGTCGATCGCCTTCTCACTGCATTCACCCTCTTTGCCCTCCACGTTGTCTCTCACAGCTGTAGTCGTAGTGAACGAGGATGACTTGGCCCCCATGTTCTGCACTACCATCTTATACATCGGTATCTCCGGTATATCCGGTTCTTCGTTGCCGTTGCACCACAGGAAGCGCTGATTATCGTTGTCCTCCTCCATCACTCGCAACTGATTGAACATGCCCTCTATATCACACATGAAGGCGTGCTTTCCATTCCTAAATCTTAACAGGACCTCTATCCCCGAGTTGTAAATATTGGGGCCTTCCAGCCGTTTAGTCTTTGTTTAGATGTTTGCCGTTAGTCTTGGCCGACGCATCGACCACCATCCTTAGTTTGCCCTTCTTAGGGTCCAGAGCCACATGCAGTGGCAAATAGTAGGTCCTGTCCATATTTGGTTCATCAACCGGTAGTTCCATGGCCCACCCTCTGTCCACGTACTTCTTAATCACATATTCATTGGATATATTCATCCTTTTCAGGGCTCCGTTTAAGTGTTTGCTTCAACTTTCGAAGCCTTGTCAAGACCATTCTCCTGCAGTGGCTTCCATACCATCCCTATGGTATATCGCCCCCCTTCACATTTCATTGAGTTCTTCACGCTCTCTTGCGCCTGTTTATCCTCCACCGAGGTTCCGACCCCGGTCTCCTACAACCCCTCTAAGTCCTACCGCAGCAGCCTCTTGAGTTGTTCCTCTGCTCCTTTGTCCTCCATTTCCTTCATTGTCCCTGCGAACATGCACCCTGAGGATTCGTACACGCTAAACGGGATTCTGGTCTTAATTGGGCCACTGAGCGTCCATCCGAATGGCGTGAGAATCGCCACCGGGTCTCACACCCTATCCTCGCCGAATACGGTCGGTAGCCTCTCGTGGGCTGTCGTGCAGTCCATGCCGACTATGAGAGATACTTTCGGGGTGTCCAGTTTGTGTACGGAGAAATGGATGTCACCCAGGTACCGGTATTGCTCGACCTCGATCTTTGTGGGTCGCCTGGCGTTAATATTGATTGATTCTATTTTCTGAATGGGTTCGATGGTAGCCCCATAATCGCACCCTGGTGTTATCGCTGCTATCTCGCAACACCCCATTCTCATTCTCATGACCTCGTCCTTGCTGGAGATAGTGGTTACCGTAATCTTGCTTGGCCTCGTCCGTAACCCTTTCCTTTTGGCCACCCAACTCTCCGCTAGCGTGAACGCTGCTCCGCTATCGACAAGCATTAGTGTCGTAACCGATAGCTCATCCTCCCCTATTATTCTCACTGGCACTAATCCGAGTAGTACAATTCCCCTCTTCTTTGCTCCCATGGTGCTTGTCGCCATCGTCTGGCCTCAAGTCCCATCAATCTCATTGTATTTTACTGGCGGTTCCCGGCACTCCTCCTTCCTGTGTCCTCCTACCACGGCATCGGTGATGTAGTCCATTCTTACCATTGTAGGCTACCCGATCTTGTTTAAGTAACGCCTGCCAATGCTTGCAGTCTATGGTATTATGGATCCCGTTTCTATGAAATTGACATTTGTAATTGGGATTGCAGCGTTCCTTGTATAGCGCTTCAAGTATTGCGCGTCGATTAATATCTAGTGGTTTAGTGTTTTGGTCACTTGGACTCGGCCTGTTGGGGGTTTTAGGCTTGTATTTGTTTGTGTTGTTAGTTTGTCTCTTTCCCTGCCACGGTGTGGTTCTACTCCCAGCTCCTTGTGGACTAGATGTCCCCTGCGTGGCCGCATACGGTAGTGAATATCTCACTATCGGAAGTGCATTCGCCGCACTATGTTTGAGTTTAGTCCTGTTGTATTCAGCTTTTGGCGCCTTCCCTAAACAGTAGACTGTAGACTGGATCTGTGATTAATTCCGCCTCTTAGTTAAGGAAGTTCGACATCTCCTCCAGCCTCTGCACCTTTCCTTTCACGTGTGGAGAAAGCGATCTTTCTCCACATGTTTCTCAGCCAGATCGGTAGTGCCTGCACTATCGTAGTGACATTGTTTGATGCATTGAGTTCGTAAGGTGCATCCAGAGTTTTTAATACTATCAGCCCTTTTTCTGCTTTATTACTACTAGGATCGGCATGCTGCATTGCAGCTGCATTTTTAAGAATGCTGTGCCGGCTTATCGACAAAATTGCACCGCCACAACTCCCTATCACCCATGACATTTGCTAGATCATCCGCATCTTCAAGGCCAGTGTCCTTTAAGATGCGTCTCATGAAAGTCATGGGCTGTCCACCATGCTTATCCACTCCATGAGGCTGCCAAAGTACAAGATTATGCACTGGCTGGTCCTCACGGCGAATGCAATGTCCTGCAAAGCGGAGGCGATTTTGTTCTAGTGTCAAGCTTGGTGGAACCAATGAGACACCTCCAATGTTATATAGTGTCTGGTTGGAGATGTGTGCATTGTACTTGACACAATGAACCCGGCGTAGCTTTCTTGTGAATGTGCCATCCAGAGATTTGGTGTCCTCAGCAGTTAGAGCCCAGCATGGACTCCCGTAGAGGAGTACTGGAACTACTGCTGCTCTAAATAATCGGACCTTAAGTTTCCGATTAATTCTCGGTGACTTCCAAATCCTGGAAAGCCTATTCAAGGCTGCCCATGCCTTTCCCTTACGTATTCGAAGGTCCTCACCCTGACTTCCGGATCCATGATCCCAGGTAACAGAAGTCGTCCACATGCTCAAGCATACCATCCTTTGAGCTTATGCTCATCCGATCAGAGACTTGCTGAGGACTTTCAAAGTTAACTGTCAGAATTTTGGTCTTTCTGGAGTTAATAAAAAGACCAACACTAGAAGCAGCATGTTCTAATGAGCTGAGGAGCCGTTGGGCTCCCTCTAGTGATTCTGAGAGTACTCCTAAGTCATCAGCAAAGTCTAGATCAGTTAGGTACTTGGCAGGATTTCCTCGACTTCTGGAGCCAGTAGGTGGAGTTATCATCACCCCATCATCATTATGATGATCTAAGGACATGCGTAGAACATAGTCAACCACAATTATGAACAAGAATGGTGCAAGTGTGTCTCCCTGGAGGACGCCCCATAACACTTCAAATGGTTCTGTGTCACCGTCAACAGTAGACACAAATGTTGTCGAACCATTGTATACTGATCTGATTGCTGCAATAATTTCATCAGGAATCCCATATAATGAAAGTATGCTGAACATACGTGAGCGAGAGACTGAATCAAAGGCCTTGAAGAAGTCAACAAAGATAACAGCCAGATGCCTGTCTTTCTTTTTTGATAACTCTTCAATTATCCTTCTAAGAGCCAAAATGGGCTCCATGGTCCCACGACCTTTACGGAACCCATTCTGATTTCCACGGAGCAGTCTCTCAATGGGATCCCTGATCCGATTTAATAGAATTCTATTGTATAGCTTTGCAGCAATCGAGATTAATGAGATTCCCCGAAAAGAACCATAGAGTGTTAGGTTGCCCTTCTTGGGAACTGGCACCAACTTATTTGTTTTCATTTCTTGTGGGACTCTTGTTGTACGGTACATGTCTACTATGATGGGATAGATGATCTTTAAACACTCAGGCATTTTAAAGACCTCAGGGGGAACACCATCTACTCCACTGGCACGATTGGTCTTAATGCTCTTTGCAGCAGCCTTCACTTCTGCAAAGGAGATATAACCAATGGGAATATCTGGGAGTACAGACTCAGACACTTTTACTTCTATAAAGTTATCAGGCAATACCCTGTCATTATTGAGGAGGTTTTCAAAGTGGGCCTTCCAACCATTGAGGCGATCGACTGGTGATTCAGCCTTAACCTTGGTGGTTGGTTGGCCTTTTCGACCAGCAAGCAAGTTGATCGATCTCCATGCTTGGGATGATTGCCTGCTGTCGTCAGAATCATTGATGGCATCAACCTGTTGGTTTATTAGCTCCTGTAAACTGCCTGTTCAGGGTCCTAGATGCAGCCTTAACTGCATTCTTGGCCGCTGTAGTCTGTTTGAGTCGGGACTCTTTCTGCGCCTTGTAGAGGTCATTTCGGCACTTCTGAATTTTGTTGTCAGTCCAGGGGGCCCGTTTCTTGTTTCAAGGGTATACAGGAACTGTTTCTGCAGCTGCTAACTTAACTGCCTCTGTGAAGGCAGTATAGCCCTCACAGAGAACCTCATACCTGTTGCTCAGCTGTAGTGTGAAGCTGGATCTCACACTTGGCTGTTGCAACAGAGAGGACCAGTCATGCCGCAGCAAGGCAGATTTCGTTGTTCTGCTAGCAGCAGACTAAGTCTTACCTTGGCCACAATAAGGCGGTGATCACTGGAGAAGGGTCGTAGTGTAAATGCATTAGTCTTGTATAGAGCTCCTGTATTTCTTACGAAACAGGATATATGGTCTATCTGGGACTTGTGACCACTGGGTCCACTATGAGTCCATAGCTTTCCACTTTGCTTCTTGAACTGGGTTCAAAACAATCCATTTCCAGAGATAAAATCCTGAAGATGGACGGAATTTCGTTTGACACTATTGCTATAGACCCAGGGCGATGTAGGTGATTGATGCAGACTTGCATTAAAGTCTCCCAGGAATGTTAAGAATGCATGCTGATCACTCCATCAGTTGCTGCTTGTAGATTCTGGTAGAAATTTTCCACCTCCTCTACAGGGGCAACACTAGTTGGAGAGTAGCACACAATCAGAACCACCTTAGGAAACTTCTTAGCCAGTCTTCCAGAACGTGAGAAGTGGCAACGGATGATGCGGTTAGAGATTTGGTCTATTTTGTGCAATGCTGCATGTGCAGTTGGGTTCATCAATAGACCAATTCCACCATTGCCACTATCATCTGCTGAAGCGAGGGCGAGTTGCCAACATTAATCAACAACATTAACAACTTTATCAGAACCTCATCAGTCTGTCCAGTCTGTATTCGGTGCTCTTACACACCCACTGCACTAAGTGAAAGCTTATCTGCCAAGGCAGTCAGCTCACCTTGTCGCATTGGGGACCCGAGTGTTAGGGTGTTTACTGAGGCAAGTCTAGTGACTTGCCTCAGATTTACCAATAGCTTTGTTGGTCGGGGTGGAACATGAGAGTAGCCTCCAACTCCAGAATCCCTCTCCCCCTCACAATCTGGCCTCCCTGGTGACCCAGGGTTTGGGCCAGGTCATCAGGAAAGGGACTCAAATAATTGTTTGCCGCTCTCTCTCCAGTAGGTGGTGAGACAGGCAGCCGGTAAGGAGATAACTGACACCTGTGAGGCCATTGTGTCCCGTCATTCCAATGGCCTCTAGTGACTGGGCCTCTGCATTACTAATGTAATCCATAGTGGGGGTTGGCGGGTGCTTTTTTGCCGAGTCAGCTCTCGGGGCAAATACCACACCCTGGTTTGCCATTCCACAGGGTGGGTGTCGCAGTGAAGTCAGATATGAGGCCCATCACCCATATCTACTCTGGCGCACATGACCCACCATTGGCTGTGCAGCTCATCTGCTGGGTCATGCCCTGTACTCCTGCTGCCAGGTGCACGTCGCAGTGAAGTGCACTCAGAGTGGACATGAGAACACTCTGCTCCTGACCAGCCATTGGTAGATCACCATCTGCCTGGCCAGGCCATATACCCCTGCAGCCAAGTATATGGGTCCTTAATCCAGGACCAAGGGCGTCCTTATCCCAGAACGAAGGGGCTCCTAGTCACAAGACCAGATTTGCCCTAGTAAGAGGGTCTATGCAGCTACAGGTGGCACCTCCTTTATGCTGCATGGAGGTGGCAAGTTTTCTTGATCAATGACCTAGAATACCTGACCTGACTGACCTGACCAAGTTCAAGTTTCAAGTTTCAAGTTCAAGTTTATTATATTTCATTCTCCTACTGCATAGTACATAGATACTTTAACAAACAAGAACCATAATAAAAATAAATCAACATAAAGCCCCACCCTTGCTGATAGCAGAGCTAGTGCTGCGAGGGTGGACACTTTTTACAGTAGGGGGGGGGGGGGGGGGGGGGGGCGTGCTATTTGCTTATAATTTTGAATAATTTAGAAATATATTGTAAAACTTAAATCTTAAGTAACCATCTATTTTTCACCTCGGGTATTAAAGAGCAAGAGACAATATTAAAGAAAGAATATAAAAATTGTTGAAACAAACAGAGAATAACCATTACAAGAAAAGAAAGTGGTGGAAGATCGAAATATAAGAACGAACAGTAGGTATAAAAAATGTGACTAAGAGGATATTCAAATGTTTATTAGGAAAATATTTTAGACCGAGCTGTTATCATTGTAATAAATTGGATAAAATGGACCTTTTTAGAGCAGATGAAAATTTGTTTTTTGATTTTTTTGAACGAATGTCGAGTGGCACCGAGTTCCAAATGACAGGACCTCGAAAACTCAGGGATCGTTGGGAAGAGCTAAGATTAAAAAGAGGAGTTGTGAAGTCGCCACGAACAGAAGAACGAGTATAGTAGTTGTGTACAGTAGATTGTTTAGTGAATAGTTTACCAAGAGTCGAAGAAGGAGATATAGTTTCGGAGTTAATATCGTACATGAATTTTGCGACGGAGTGTTCGTATAGTTTGTTAATGGGTAGTATATTCCGTTTTTTGTAAAGCGGCAAAGAAGATGATCGATAGTGGGAAAATGTTATACAACGTAAGAGTTTATTAACTTTGATTCGTAAAGGTTTAAGTATTGTTGAATATGTATTACCCCACAAGATAATTCCGTAGTTAATGTATGGATGTACTAAAGAAAAGTATAAGGTTTTAAGAATATTTAGAGGAAATACATAGCGCAGTTTGTAAAAAATTCCGGAAGATTTAGATATTTTTTTCAGAATATAATTAATGTGTGTTTTCCAGGTTAGTTTTGAATCGACCCATATCCCCAGTAATTTAGTGCTATCGGTTAAATTTATTTGGGTGTTATCTATTTTTATTTGTGGTACAGAATTGGAGGTCATTAGGGTACTGTTTGTAAAAATGGTATATTCAGTTTTTTTTTAATTTAGTAAAAGTTTGTTATCACTTAACCAGTTATTTAGTTTTGAAAGTTCATTGTTCGTGCTGTTGAGTAGGTAGTGAATGTTAGAATGTGAGTTTAACAGAGTTGTATCGTCAGCAAAGAGTGTCGAAAGTAACTTTGTAACATTCGGTAGGTCGTTGATAAAAATAAGAAAGAGAGTCGGGGACAGGACCGAACCTTGGGGGACACCGCAAGACAGTGGTAGGAGGGAAGAGTTCTGACCATCTATTGTAACAAATTGATAGCGGTCGGTTAAAAAATTTTTAAAAAGATTTAATGGGGGTGCCTCTGACACCATAGGCCTCCAGTTTCTTTAGTAGTATACTGTGGTCCACGGTGTCAAAGGCTTTTTTCAAATCTATATAGACAGCGCAAGTATGAAAGTGAGAGTCAAACATGGAGTGGATCTGTTCAGTTATAGAGAGAAGTGCATGAGCAGTAGAAATTTTTGGTCGGAATCCATATTGTGATAGAGTGATTATATTGTATTTGTTTAAGTAAGATTGTAGTTGCTCATTCAATATTTGTTCTAGAATTTTGCTAAAGATTGGAAGAAGGGAAATAGGACGGTAATTGTTAGGATCGTACGGGTCGTCAGATTTGTAAACCGGGATGACTTTGGCAGTTTTTAAAGAGTCTGGAAAAAAGCCATGCGAAATTGAAAGGTTAAATAGAGAGCATAAATGGTGGGAGAGAGGTTCGGCGGCAAGTCTAATGAGTGAAGGGGGAAATGGATCGTTAGTACTGCAATTTAGCTTAAGTTGAAGAATTTTATATTGTACCTCAAGAGGAGATGTTTCGGCCAGAGAGAAAGAATTAGGTCGGGTATGGGATAAATGGCGGAGTGGGGACGATCTAGGTCGTGTTGGTAAAGTACTTTGCAGTTT